>PVJS01009409.1:0-50419 GCA_004027185.1 Glis glis
TGGAGAGAACTAGAGAACATTATGCTAAGTGATATTAGTAAGTCACTAAGAGTAAAAAGTCGGATGTCCCCCCTAATCTGTGGGAGCTAGATAGAATGGGACTTAGAAGGGACTTAGAAGGGAAGAAGAAGAAATCTTTAGATGGACAAAGAAGGTGACCTAACTGAGGGAGTTGGGAGGGGGGTGGAGGGAAACACACCTTAGCACATGATGTACATACACAAATCTATAAGATTCAATCACTATCCAGAGCAATGTGTGCATGTATGATGTTCATACCCTGACATATATCAAAATGTATAATTACAATGCACCAATTAAATGAACATATAAAATCAAGTATTTTTGCACATATATGTATAATATATATATATATATATATATATATATATATATATATCTGATACACACACGGAATAAGATTCCTTCTTTTCTATAAGGATGCTTACTGTCTTCCATTCATATTAACTTCCACTCTCAATTGACTCGATCTACCTACCAGTACAAGAGCTGAATGCCATTTCCCCACAAATTCTCATCAATTTCTATCAATTGATAGATAGGGAAGCCAGATGGCTCAATATCAGAACTAGTGACCAGAAGGCCATGGGGGAGGTGTATGTGTGTGTATGTGTATGTGTGTATGTGTGTGTGTGTGTGTGTGTATGTGTGTGCATGTGTGTGTGTGCGTGTGTGTTACTGGGGTTTGATCAAACCCAGGGGCATTTTACCTTTGGGCTACACCCCCGACACTATTTTATTTTTTTAAATTTGCAACAGGCTCTCACTAAGTTGCAGAGGGTCTTGCTAAGTTGCTGAAGCTGGCCTTGAACCTGCGATCCTTTCTCAGCCTCCCAAATGGTGGAACTCTTTAAAGGCTGGTAGTCAGGAAAGGGTCATGCCAGAAGCAGTGGTATATCACCAAAATGAAACCAAAAGACAAGAAGCAGGAGGTGGCGAGGGCCAGCACCAGGTCATTAGTCTGAGGGTGGACACCCCAGCAGAGTGCACAAGTCATGGAGTCCTGGGCTGGGGACTGGGAGAGGCCCCAGGCTTCGTGAATGTGGAGCCGGGAGCAGAGGGCACGGGAGAGCTGGGTCAGGCCGGCTTCTCTCCCCCAGCAGCTGAGCATGCTTCTGGCTGGTTTTTACCATATTGCTGATCCACTGGTGCCTTCGGCCTGTCCTCTCCCCCCTCGATGGAGCTTCTCACTGTTGCTGTCCCCACCCAGACTCCTGAAAGAAAGTCACAAAGCCTTCCTAAAAGAAAATCACAAATCACAAATCACTGTGTTCTCCCCGAAATGGGATATGGCACATAGACATTTATTATTGCTTTTTCTTGATTTTCATGGTGACACAAAACAACCTCTAATCATCATTCTCACGTACGTATTCTACAGAGCAAGTTCAACAGTGGTATCATTGTTACTATTATAAAGTATATCCACATTTATAATTAGCACCAGGCATACCTTGTTGAATAGTTCACCTATATTGTCATTGTGTGTGTGTGTGTGTGTGTGTGTGTGTGTGTGTGTGTGTACTGAGAATTGAAACCCAGGGGCATTCTACCTCTGAGCTACACCTCCAGCCCTTTTTATTTTTTAATTTTGAAACAAGGGTCTCGCTAGGTTGTTGAGAGTCTTGCTAAGTTGCTGAGGCTGGCCTCAAACCTGCGATCCTCCTGTCTCAGCCTCCGAAGTCCTGGGATTACAGGCATGCGCCACCATGCCCAGCTGAGTAGTCACAATTTAACCACAGAAAATGGGAAATAATATAAGTTGTTGCAATGAAAATGGCCTCATTAGAGCTTTGAATACAGATGCCCTCTGTGTCATGTCACTGTGGTTGTGCGACTTCTAGCGAGTCACCCAACCTTTCTGAGGCCCAGTTTCCCCATCTGTCGGGGAAAGGGGCTGAGCTAGGGGCCATACAAGGGCCTGTTATTTGAGTGTTTTCTGGGCATTGACTCAGAACAACCCCTGGAGATTTTCCATTTGTCAAAAGAAGAAAAAGAACTCGGGTCCCATGTGATGGGAGTATTTTTAGATTGCATTGCTTCCTGCAGGCTTTTTGGTTGGCTTAAATGTGGGCTCTGGGGCAGGCCAGCGACACCAGTGAGCTAAAGAAGCCAGCCAGCACAAGAGGGCTCGTGGGCCCTGGGAAGTAGGGGTGACATGGCTCATGGGCACAGCAGGAGGTGGACAGCTTCCTGGCAGCTGTGGCTAAAAGGTCCTAATGACTGGTGCTCTCTCCTGCCTCATAATTATGGGATTCTTTCCTGTCCATCATGTCTTGGCCTTCCAGCAGTGCTGAAAATCTCTGCTTTTCTTCTTTACCCTCTCGTTCCCCAAGACAGAGGCGAGTCTCTACAGGGAGATTAGAAATCTGTTCCCTTGTATGACTGCCTTGTATGACTGTGTCACCGCCTTGGCTTTACGTACACGAACAGAGATCATTCCAGAGCCTTGGCTTCGAGAGAACATCCCACCCAGCCCCTTCCTGGTGCAGATGGGGAAACTGAGACCTAGAGAGGGAAGAGGAGCAGGAGAGGTTGTTGAAGCAGAATGACTAAACTGGATCCTGGTATCCTGAGGGTAAGTTCAAATGAGCCGAGGGAGCATTATTTGCCTGGTCCTGTTCGTCATTCCAGATCATACCTGGGGGAGGAGTTTCTGGCCCAGAGGACCTGAGCAGAGGTGGGAGGCCCTGTGGGCAGACCTTTCTGAGGGAGGTGGAAAGAGTGTGATGCAAAGGATGAGTTCTAGTCAGGACTGGGCAAGGAAGGCCAAAGAAGCCACCTTAAGACTCCAGTTCAAAGAATGAGGTGTAGCCAGAAACCTGGAACTCATGATAGGATAGTGACAGAAGCAAAGTCAGAGAGAGGCTGATCAAGAAGACAGGTTTGCCAGGCGTGGTGGCGCATGCCTGTAATCCCAGTACTTAGGAGACTGAGACAGGAGAATCGCAGGTTCCAAGCCAGCCTCAGCAACCTACCAAGCCCCTCAGCAACTTCTCCCAATGAGTTTATGTACATGTGTGAAATTACCAATGCCAATCTCAATATCATGTATGAGGAAGGAGAGCGAGTGGGGAGAGAGTCAAGGGAAGCTCACCAAAAGCTGTGTGCATGTATGCCCCATCACTGAACTACATTATGATGTGAGACTACCATGCACCAATAAAAGTATATATAAAATGAAAATTAAAAATAAAAATGGGCTGGGGATGTAGCGTGGAGGTAGAATGCCCCTGAGTTCAATCCCCAGTACAAGAAAAAAAAAAAACCAGCCAGGTTCGGGGGTTAAGGATATAAGCATTGGGGCATTTGGGCTCTTCTTTCTTCCCTTCTTTCCCTCTGTTCCTTCTCTTACCTTCTCCCTCCCTTCCTTTCTTTCTCTCTTTTTTTGAATACTGACCACAGGATATGAGGTCTGGTTTGCTTATGGGCTAGAAGAAGCAGACCTGTTTTCATAAAACCATTCCCTTTCATTCCTAGCAATGAACTGAAGTAGAGAGGTGAGGCTGCTTTAGGTACCGATTTTGGAAAAACAGGCAGAGGACTGAGAACAGGGGTCATAAAAGCAGGGTTCACTAGCCAATGGATTCACTGAATGTACAATATGCCTAATATTTGCCAGAGTCCCGGCTCCATTCTTCCCTGACAATGTGAAGCTGGCAGAACCCAAAGACACTCTCCGGCTGGCCCGTGAGGCGAGCGATAATGGCCACACCTCACTGGGGTTTTGGTGGTTTTAAATGAATGACTCCAGGAAGTTAGATGCCTTCTATAACCTGTACAACTCTCATTATTATTACTACTATCTTACTTGTAGTGGCGTTGATTGTTGTTGGAACCTTAGGGTCTGTCTGTGCACTAGGAGTTTTCCTCATAGATGAATGAAACCCAGCCTTGATCCCCAAAGAAGGTCACATGACTACTCAAGCTCTCTAAGAGAAGAGAGGAGATAGAGACCAGGAAATAGGTGCAATTATTTGAACTCGACCTATGTTCATCTTGTATTGGAATCTTAGGGATGCTGGTGGCTGATAAGCTGTGACAGACACCAGTGACACGTGGTGTTGAAGCTTTTCCAACCACTTCAGCTGTATACCAGCTCTGAGGATGTCTTGGTGGTCACTAAGTTTCTGAGGTGCACTCTGCCTGGCCTGAGCTCTCAAGTAGCTCAACATCTGTATTGTTTCCAGATGCTCAACATATATGCATGGTTCTCAGCTCGTTCAACCATGGCACTCATTGCTACTCTACCTTAACACTAGTGCTGTTTCATCGCTCCTTAACCTGAGGCTGGAGTCATCCCCGCAGTAAAGGCAGAAGAGTTCCTGCAAGGGAGTGCCCTAAAGGGTCCTGAGTTGGGGCTGGTTGGGATCCCAAAGAAAGGTATCCATCGACAGATGAGTAGATAAAGAAAATGTGGAGGCTGGCGTGGTGGCGCACACTTGTAATCCCAGTACTTGGGAGGCTGAGACCGGAGGATCTGGGTTCGCGGCCAGCCTCAGCTACTTAGTGAAGCCCTCCGCAACTTAGTGAGACCCTGTTTCAAAATAAAGAATAAAAAATAGGGCTGGGGGTATAGCTCGGAAGTAGAACGCCCTTGGGTTCAATCCTCGGTACCGCAAAAAAAAAAAAAAAAAGAAAATGCGGTATACATACACAGTGGAGTTTTACATAGCCATAAAGAAGAACGAAACCATGGCATTTGCAGGAAAATGGATGGAACTGGAGAACATCATGTGAAGTGAAATAAACCGGGCTCAGAAAGACAAGGTCATATGTTTTCTCTCATATGCAGAAGCTGAGAAAAAGAGAAAACAGGGGGGATTTCATGAAAATAGAAGAGAGACCAGTAGAGTAGAGGGTGGGGACTGACAGAGAGAGAAGTGGGAAAAAGGAGCTACTGGGGGATGAAACTGACCAAATTATGTTATATGCATATATGAATGTATCACAGTGAACCCCACTATCTTATATAATTATAATGCACCAATTAGAAACAAAGAAGCATTAAATACTAGGGGGATCAGTCCAAAGGTGTGTGGGTGTGTGTATTACTGGGGATTGAACCCAGGAGAATTTTACCTCCAAGCTACAACTCCAGCCCTTTTAATTTTTATGTTTTATTTTTGTTTTGAAATAGGGTTTCACTAAGTTGCTGAGAATCTTGCTAAGTTTCTAAGGCTGTTCTCCAACTTGTGATCCTCCTGTTTCAGCCTCCCAAGTACTGGGATTACAAGGGTGTGCCACCATGCCCAGCTAGGGAATGGATTTTATATGAGGGCTTAAGGAATTGGGGCTCGTGGCCAGGGCCATTTTCTTTCAATGTTTTGGGCAACAGCTTAAATATGTGCATCAGTACCTGGGAACGTTCAAGACCCCTTCTTGGGCACAAACAGTGTAATGACTAACACGTTATTGATAGAGCACCTGGTATATGTTCAACATTTTACCAGATGCCTTATTGAGGGCTAAAGCAGAGGATTAGTTTTTTTCATTCTCTTTGGTTTGGAAATGCCCAGGAGGACAGGGTAGTTTCAAACACCACCCTGCAATTGATCAGCTTGGATTTTGTAATTAACAGATCAGTCATTAATTACTGATCATCTGGGGATTTCAGTCAGAGACTCTCTCCCTTCTTTTTGACTTCTCATTAACTGTAGGAATTCACCGTTACTCACACGTCAGGGATTTCTCCTCTACAATGAGACCATGATCTTTTACAAAGACGTGCAGGAGGACAAGTGCTGTGTCTTTGATCCATGCAGAACACCGCTTACCACATGTCCCCCATCCTCTAAAGGGCCTGTTTATTTTTCCTCTGTTCCTGGCTCCCAAGCTGATCCTCCAGTCATGGCAAAATGCACACACATCCCCAGCCCCGTGGTAATGCAGTGTTTCGGAACAGCTTTTGATGTGGAAACTTTTCAAAGGGTTTCTTCCTTTCTTCTTCTTCTTTTTGTAAAAGCCTGATTAAATTATTTCCACAGACGGCTTTAGCCAGATGACTATTTGCCGTCACAAAAAGCACTAATAAATTAGTTGAGCATGACAATGGAAAACCCGTTGTCTTTCTCTAACGGCAGACTGTTCATTACCCAGCACGTACTTATTGCTTAATGGTGTGGTTCCGGCTTAAAGTGCAATGTTAGGTCGTGGTAAATAACACCCGGTCTTATTACCTACTTCCAAGTCTCCATGTCCTTATTCTTTCTTCAAGCTCTCCTTGACCTCTACTCACCATCCTGGCTCCACCCCAGCATCTGGGAACAATTGTGACCAGAAGGAGGGTAGGTTTGAGCAGCCTGGCCCACTCCTTTGGAACTTGACATGCTTTTGACTTTACTGCTGGTCCAAAATTCCAGCAGGACTCTTCCATTTGTAAGGAACAGGAAACCTGAGCAAACGGGTCCAAGCAGGTAGGAGTGATATTGGCTCAGGGGTAGGACGCATGTGAGTCACCTGGCTTCCAGCGCCGCCTGACTCAGGCGCTCAAGTGCTGTTGTGAGGACCTTGTTTCTCTTTTTTCTTCTCATCTCAGGGCTCAGAGCTCTGTGTTGACTCCGTTCTCCGCTCAGTTCTGATTTCATGGTGGTAAGATGCAAACAGCAGCTTCAGCTCAAATTCTCTCATTTTTGAATCCCATGGGGAAAGGGAACTGTTTCTTTCTTTATCCTTCCTTCCTTCCACCATTTTCCTTCCTTCCTTCCTTCCTTCCTTCCATCCATCCATCCATCCATCTATCTTTCTTCCTTCCCTTCTGCCTGCCTATCTTCCTTCCTTCATCTTCCTTCTTTTTTCCTTCCTTCCTTCCTTCCTTCCTTCCTTCCTTCCTTCCTTCCTTCCTCTTTCCTTTTTTCCTTCCCTCATGCCTGCCTGCCTGCCTGCCTTCCTTCCTTCCTTCCTTCCTTCCTTCCTTCCTCTTTCCTTCTTTCCTTCCCTCGTGCCTTCCTTCCTTTTTTCCTTTCTTCTTCCTTCCTACAAATGTGTTAAGATTCACCCTGATGGGACTGATTCAGGTCACATGTTCGTTCTTGGACAAATTCTTGGAATTTGTTCCCAACGTGCGGTTTGGCATATTCTCGCTAGACTGGGTCATGCCTTCTGGAGTTGGTGATGGAGTTCAACCTGAACATGTGGGTGAAAATGGAGGGAAAGGCTTGATGAACACTGAGTAGCTAAAAGAACATGTACCCATTTTTTCTTTTCTTTTTTTGTTTTTGTGTGGTACTGGGGATTGAATTCGGGGGCTTTCTACCTTCAGTCTATACTCCCAGCCCATTAAAAACATTCTATTAAATTTTGAAACAGGGTCTCACTAAGTTTCTGAGAGTCTCCTAAGTTGTTGAGACCGGCCTCGAACCTGAAATCCTCCTGTCTCAACCTTCCAAGTACTGGGATTTCAGCCGTATGCCACCATTCCTGGCTTGCACCCATTATTTAACCATTATGTTTTTGTCTCAGAGTCAAGTTCACCAACTTAAAATCCACCTAAAATTTCTCAGCTCCAATTCAGGGCATTGAGAGGAAGAAACACTGGAGTTAATAATCTGATTCTTGGATCTAGAACTAATCTGCTGTTCATCCTCTGGGCCTTAGTCTTCTCATCTGTAAAGTAGGGATAAGTTATAGTTTTTTTCATGGTACTTGGCACAGTAATCGGCACATTTTCATTTGATGGTCTTTCTGTTTACATATCTACCATCGTAGCCTCTTGGGTGCTCTTGGTCCAATGAAGGGCTTCCCTATTCTTTCTTATTTCTTTTTGTCCCCAGAGATGAGACAGTTATAAACTGACTAGGTGCCTGCAGCCTGCTAGCTAACTTCATGCAAGCCTATTCGCCTCAATATCTGAATTGTCTTTACTACCAAGCCATCATGCACTATTGGGATGTTCCTACAGCCTATGCTGAGCCCATTCATCAGTATCTCCATACTCTCCACAGCTCCTGGTTAGTCTATCTTCCTCTTATAGCCTAGAGTTGGATCTAACCACCTCCATCATCCCTAACATCTCTCTGTCCCTTACTGTTGGTCCAGTTGTAGCCCTTGCCTTTTCCTGTCTGTCCCATGCGTTGTCAGCTAATGAGATCATGCCTTGCTCAGCCTTGTTATAAACTGTGTCAAGAAAAAACTGGTTAGGTGAGATATTCACAGAACCATATTACGTTGCTGGGAAAAAAGCATTAGAGGTTATCTAATACAACTTCTCTCCTGGCTGATTGAAGGACCTGGAGAGGGTTGTTTAGAAGTCAATTGTGAACCTTCAAGATTCCAAAAACCTATGGAAAAATGGTACACTCCTGTAAATGAGAACCTGCTTGTTGACAATTTATCATCTCCTATACCCTCAAGGAAGCAATTAAAACACCATTAGGATACACTTTCTGGATAAAATGACCTTAAATTAGGCTTTAAGGCATCATCGGGTCCACTTCTGAAATACAGAAGAAGCTGGGTGGATGATGTAAACAGGTTAATTGGGCTGGTATCTACACGCATGTTGTCTGAGTGGTGGGGACTATGGTGAATGGATAATACAGACCTCTTCTAAAGAAGTCACCCATGGTTCATCTCCTTCCAGTATGTTGTTCTATAGGAAGAAAAGTCCCCTAGTCCAATCCTCTACTCTTTCAAGACATGATGGAAATCTGGACTTTTGCTCTAAACTTAATTTTTAATTGTGGGCTAGTTAATCATCAGTGGAATTAAAAGGTGTCTAATGTCTAGCTTAGTGTTGAGGAAGGTGTCTAGGGTGTGTGGTGTAGAAGGGAAAGCAGGCTAGGTGTGGGACAGACATAAGCAAAGGCCCAGAGGCAGGACTGGGCATCATGTACAGGAGCCAGAGTGAGGCATGCATGGCCTGGAGGAGTTGGGGAGCCATGGGAAGAATATGGGGTACCCACAACCAAATTAAGAAGAGAATCAATATCAGCCAGAGAAGATCATGATTTGTGAGCTCTGGGGAGTTCTCATAGGCTCTTCAGCATCAGGGGGTTAGGGAAAAATCTGGCTGAGGGAATAGACAAGGACAGAGAATGCCCAGGAGGAGAGAAGACAGCTGGGAACACATGTCTATTTATACCATGTCCGCTGGTAACATGAATTTGAGGTTGAATTAAACTCAGTACAATAAGATTGGATGGTCAGCATAGAGTAAATGATAAAGCAAAAGGTTAAAGAGAGATTATGCCCATGTATTGAAGACCTCTGCTTTCCAAGCTCTGTATTCCAGGCTAGTCACAAAGACCAAAATAAATAAGAAGTGACTCATCCCTTGGCCTACTTACAGTCTAGAGGAAGACATCCAGATAGAGGAAAATTAGAGAACAAATACCAAAACCTTTCATGGAATAGAAAAGAGCCAAAGACAGAATGGTCTACATCTCATAGATATCAATGAAACAAATGTCTGAATATTTTGATGTTATAATATGGATCTTCACCAAGTTTGGAGGGTTGAGATGAACTTCCTAAAAGAATTTACTAAAAGTATGTGTCAGCTGAAACAGAGGTGTAACGTGAGGTCCATGTGACTGTCCGTTGGGTAGGATGTGCCATATCATTAAGATCTCATAGAGGTCGTCGGTCTCCACTATGAACCCTAAAATACAAAGCACAGAGAAGATCAACTTCAGTAGAAGGCTTGCTGTGTGTGGGAGAGAGATGCTCATGACATGGGCACCTGTATGGGGGGGCAAAAGCAAAGATTTTTAAGGGTTCTTATGAAAAATGAAAGGGGATAAGCTAATTGTTAGATACAGGCCCACCATAGAAGACATAGATTCCCAAACTATTGGCTTAAAGCTCATTTTTCAGAAAAAAATTTGCTGAACAACAGGGATGCTTCTACTGCCCCCTTGTTTTTATTCAATGTCCCTCCCTTCTCACCCAAGGCTACTAGCATGCCCTGGATTGTTCCAGCATCTGCCCACCAAATGGTGACTTTGGGAATGTATGATATAAGGCCTACTTTCTCTGGCCCTGAACTCCAAAAATAATTTGTAGAGGTTGCTAGGAGGAAAGGGTATTCTTTCTGCAAGAGATATAAAACATTTTAGTGAATGGTCCCCGTGAGAGCAAGATTATCGCTACCTTAGTTTATGTCAAATGAAACATTCTACAAAAGAAATGAATGAAGGTAGAAAGTTTTCTTTTTTTTTTTACCTATTCCTCTTCAAATATCTTCCTTCTTTCCTTCTCTCCCTTACCCTCTCCCTCTTTTCCTTCCTCTTTCCTTCTACTCATTTATTAAGCATCTTTAAAGAAACCTGGATGACTCCCCCACTGCCCCACCCCCAGGCACCTGTCCCTCAGGTAAATGAGACTCACCACCAGCTGACACGGTGTTGAGACACAGGGAAGGTTAATTACAGATAGACAGCATGTTCCTGCAGAAATGCAGGTGGAATGCTGGATTCTTCTTGCCTAAGCAGCAGGGCAAAATCCCAAATGACTTCTTGCTTCTCACTTAGATGAGGAGCTCACTCTAGTCTTCATATGACAGGAGGAAGGAGATCCCCTTGCAGAATGGGACATCCAGGGGTGTCTGTTCTTTAGACATCTGGCCTACACATCCAGTCTGTGTATGGAATGAATTCCTGTGGGATGGCAGAGGCATCAGAAAATCATATGCAGTCAATAATCAGCAGCAGGGCCTGGCGGCCCAGGGATGCAGACAAAGACAAATACATGTGGGCACCCCCAGGCATTTGATCAAGCAGGAAGGTTATGTAAGCACATGGATTTCAGAGGCAGAGGGGATGAAGCAGCATTTTATAGGGTGCCCTGATTTCCCAGGGGGTGGCTTGTCCTTCATAGTCTATATTAAGAACCCTGTTAAGCCTCCTTCCAACAAACATCCAGTCTAGATGGAAAACCTCTTTATGTTATATGCATGTCAGCATGTATCACAATGAATCCCACTATGATGTATATTTATAATGCATCAATTAAAAATGCTCTTGTGTTCTGTGTGCACATTATTTCCAAAGCCCCCAGCCCTATATCTAACCAAATTGCTGCCTCTCTGAGGAGCTGTCCCTCCTCCCGTTTAAGACATACTTCCGAGCACAAAAACAATATAGTCATTCATTGATCCTCGTCTGTGATCATGCATGCCCCAAAGGAGTTGGCTCAAGATGGCTTGGAGTCAAAGATGTTTGGTTGCAACTTCTCTCTGTCACTAGTTGACTTTGGGACCCTAAAGCACATTTCCTCACTTCACCGAATCTCAGCTTCATCTTCAGAATAATGGGCAGAGGGTTAAATACAATGAAGAACAATTGCGGGTGAACCTTGGTTGGGAAGGTTCAGCTCTCTACTTGAAACACCATCCAGGTGCCTGCAGAGACTCTCCTTCATCTCACATATCCACATTATGTATAGCTTCACTAATTATGTATGGACTTTGTTTATCTCCTTCTCTAAGCCTCTGACATTTATGCCAGAGGCGAATTGTTCTCTTTCTCCTCAGAGTTCATATGTAATTAGCACCTACTAGGGATAGACACTGTTCTTATCTGTCCACATAGATTATCAACCCTCTGAGAAGGCACTACCATATTCACCGGATCTGACATGCCATCAATTGTAAGACACACAACTATTTTGTTAGACTGTAACATGACATCCATTCTGTAGTGCTGCCCCAACTTCAGAGGTATTGATAAATTGAAAGTGTATCTTGGGATCAATAAATTAGATGAACCTACTATCCTTACTTTATAGGTGAGGGTACTGGGAATCATAGAGGTCAAGGGCCTTAGGTAATTAGTTTATGTAACTAGTTTACATAACTAGAGTTTCAGAGAAAATTTGAACCTAGGTCATGTGACTTGGAAGCTCACACTGTTAATGGCCTCACTAAACTCCCTCTCTCCATCAACTGATGAGTAAACATTTTGAAACTTTCAGGCAATCTTATCTTCAGCCTCAATGATATGCCTTTCGGAACCCAAGTGGCCACTTGACTCTGTTCAGTTTTGAAGGAATGGAAGGAAGTTAAAGAACAAGTATGAAATCCTGGGGAAATGCATCATCAAAAATGGTGCCTCATGCACGAGCTATAATTTTGCATTTTATAAGATTGTTTTGCTCCCTGGAAGCCAAATGCCTTTTAATATTTTGACTTTTGTATGTTTGACTTTTGTGTGTGATTTCAGCGGGATATTCTATGTAAAAGTTGGCATCTTGATGAATTGTTTGCATAAATGACTCCAATTTTCCACTCCTGCCTGGATATACATCCTTTGCAAAGGGATGTTGCAACCTCTTTCATCAACAAATGGTATCTGTTTCCATATCTTTTGAGACTGGGCTAGCCTGGGCCTTGATTTAACTAACAGAATATGGTGGAAGTGAGAGCTTGCCCATTCTGAGTATAGGTTCCAAGAGGTCTTCTGAGATTTGACTTTCTGTTGGAACCCTGCTCCACCATGAAAGCAAATCCAAGGTAGCCTGCTGGAGGATCAAGAGTTACATGGAACAAAGCCCACTGATCTCAGCTGAAGCCTCTCTACACTAGACAGCCCCCCAATGGACTTGTTAGCTGACTACAGACTCCTGAACAAGCCCAGGTGAAATGAGATGAGCTCAACCCAGATAATATAACCTGAGCCCAGCCCAGATCAGCAAAACAATCCAGCCAACCCATAGGCACATGATAAATACAAATGGCCATTGTTTAAAATCACTAAATTTTCAGGATCTTTGTTATACAGCAATAGCTGACAGATACAGCTTCTGCCTTAAAGATGTGTCAACCAAACAAAACAATAGAATCATTCTTGCATAATTTAAAATTTTCCTAAGTGATAATTTACCCAAGAAGCATGCTTTACATTTACTTTTACTGCTTTACATTTACTTTTAACACTGAAAACATTCCTATTGAAACAACTCCATTTTTTTTGTATATCCAGTTGCTATAGCAACCTGATACTTTTGTTCTCTGCTCTAGTCTTCCTGATCATATCACTTTGCAGTTAGTCAACATGATGTTGGAACCTTGGTTGTTATGGTAACCTGGGACCATTTTTTTTTTCAAAAAAATATATTTCATTGACATTGTTTTTGAGGAGACCTGCGATTTAGATTTGTACTCATCTGGAGAAACTTGTGGTACAGAGTAAAAAGCATTTCAGGAAATGCTCCTCTGGGGAGAAATTCTTCATTAAAACATTCTTCCAGAAACCTCAGACATTTTGTGCTTTTATGGATTTTTCCTATTTAAATGCCTCCCAGAATTTTGGTGAATTGCAAAGTATGTTTTAAAAAGTCCTAAAAGAGTCTGAATTGCTAATAGAAAACATGTGTAGCTGAATTGCCATTAATTATGCATGAAGCCCCACAGGCGCCCCTACACAGAGCTCCACAAACCCTGGAGATGAAATTCTCTGTGATGTATAGAGGAGGCACATGAAAAAGAGCCCACTATGGACACATCCCTGGGAGTAGGTGAGGGGTGGGGGGAACCGGGGGTCAGGCTCAGAAGGCCACAGAGCACGGGCTGCTGCGGGAGAGAGAAACTGGGGGCTAGAGGCTAAAAGTGCCGTTTTACAAGTGAAAAGGGAGAGAAGACACATGGGGTTGAGGAATCCTAAGTCCAAAGCAGACTCCAGAGGGAAAGGAAAATCTGTCTGTGCTTAGCGATGTCTCAATTAGTGAGAAATCCAGGGCACTTCGGTGTGTTGAAGCTTTTGTTATATATATATATATGTATTTTTTTTAAATCATGAAATGCCCAAATAGCATGACAAAATGGAGGCATCTGTCAACTGTTTACACTGAATGCTGTTCCTAATAAAAACACGATGCAGTAGTCATACTTCATGAGCTAATTAGAGGATTTATTTTAAAATATATGAGTTACTCATACACCAAAGCCAGTAGAAGAACCCAGGTATAAAGTTGTAGGAGACACCTGTGCTGGAGACCTGGAGATGCAAGGAGGGACCAGGGGTCCAAAATTGAAGGCGTCCAGTGCCCATGGGCTGTGTACCTCAGGCACGTTGGCCTCATCCTTGTCCCTTCCTGGAATGGACCTTTCCATCTTTCAGTCATGTTGTGCATTACTGAACACATAATCTCATTTGAGACACTCATCAGAAGTCTCAAATCAGGGCCAACCGGAAATGCATGACCTGTCCAAGTGACTCTCCTACCTTTTTCTCTGCCTTTGCTGTCTTTGGGTTTTGAGGGAGCTGAAGGGAGGACCCTCCAACATAAAGGGGAGACTTGTTTGAGAAAGTTAGCACAGAGTAGCATAGAAACCTCAGCATCAGAAGGCATTGGCTCTGGACCCAGAGGAGTTCCCCGCTGGCGGTGTAACCTTGAGTGAGTGCCCTTCCATTCTGAGCCTCTGTGTTCTCAGCTCTGACAACATTTGGATGCACGATTTGGACCATTCTGACTGAGATGACCTAGGACTCTAGATGTGGGGCTGTTCCCTTTCAGAAAATTAAGGCTGGCGCACAACTGTAATCCTAGGACTTGGGAAGCTGAGACAGAAGGATTGCAGATTTGAGGCCAGCACACTCTTAACTTAGTGAGACCCTGTTTCAAAATAAAAAAATAAAAATAAAAAGGGTAGGGGATATAGCTCAGAGGTAGAATACTTAGTGAGACCCTGTTTCAAAATAAAAAAATAAAAAGGGCAGGGGTATAACTCAGAGGTAGAATACCCCTGGGTTCAATCCCCAGCACCAAAAATTAAAAAAAAATAAAATAAAAAAGAAGACTAAGGCAAGCTAAGAGAGGCACGTTCTATCTCCTCCCTGCCGTGGATGAGGCTAATGAGCTAGTGATACTTTTGGTATGGAACATAGGGCATCAGAATACATACCTGGCATCAGATTAGTGGTCTCTTAGTGCCCTGTGACTGGTGGGGCTATCTTTGTATTAGTAGTCTCAACCTTAGAGATTTAAGATGCAACATCCTGCTTTTGTGCATGAGAGTCAATGTGGTACGCTGGTTAAGAGCATATTTATGAAATAGAGGAAAATACTACTGCCTATCCCAGAAGCTCAAATGAGTTAATACATGCAAAGATGTAAAACACTGCCCATCATATAGTAAATGTTATCACCATTCTTGTTATTTTCCCATTTATTTGTTCAATAGACATTTATTGAGCATTTACTCTATGCTAGACACTGTTCTGAGCTTGTCAGATGGGGTATTATATGTAACCGTCCCAGCAGCCCTTAGAGCATAGCCTCATCTAACAGAAATGTTAGGTCCTAATGTCAGCTCTCAGGGTGAAATCTGTGTAGAGTCAAAATGACTCTTGAAACTCTTTAATATTATGCAAATCTGGAGCTCTACAATGCTTTTGGCTCCTTGTCATGGTACTAGGATTGAACCCAGAGGCATCTACCTCTGATCTACACCCCCAGCCTGTTTGAGTTTTTATTTTGAAGAGGGTCTTGCTAAGTTGCTGAGGCTGGCTTTGCACCTGAAATCCTCTTGTCTCAGTCTCCCAAGTACTGGAACTACAGGTGTGCACTATACGCCAAGCTGACCTGTACTCTTAACATCTAAATACTCTTTAAAGTATCATATACACTCAAGGTATCATTACCTTCCTTTTAATATTCTGTCAAAGAGATTGCATGACACTGGAGATGTGGTGCCAAACGTCTGGACTTGAATTTGGTATCTGACAGTCTTTACCTCTGACACCTTTGGGCAGATACTTTATTGCTTCCCATCCTTGTTTCCATAGTTTTCTGTATTTCCAGGGTTGTCATCAGACTGAAGACAAGGTGTAATTATGTGTAAACTCTAACACTACCTGAATACTATTATGAAATTGTAGATCATTGTATTATTCTTTATTATTTCTTATTCTGATCATTTTGCTGCAGATTTTAGCAATCCCCTCTCAGTCTTCTAGTTTTCAAACTGGAAGCCCTTCCCATATGTGAAGTACCACTTCCGTGTTGCTCCCCTCCACCCCCACATCATTTCTCAGGACACTCTGAGGGCAGCAAACCTCAGCCTGTCCACAGCTTTCAAAAGGGGTTTTCTTTTTTACTTCTTCCAAAAATAAAAACAATTGGTTTGAAATCCCATATCAGGCACAGTGGTTTGACTGTAAATAACCCATTTTCTACTTCTATGACTGGAAAAGCTTTAGACATTCCTAGCCTTCTTTGCAACTAAGTTTGGGAACTTGTGGCATGTGGTCTCTCTCAACATTCTCACTGCCGTAATCCAAAAAGTCTTACCACACAACTTGTAGGATGGAAGATTTGTTTGTTCACAGTTTTTGGAGATTTGGGATTTCAGTCCATGTGAGACTGGGTCTGTGGAGCTCAGGACATGGCAGAGGGAAGCAGAGAGAGGGAGAGAGCAAGGGCTCTGCTCTCACATCATGGAGGCTGGAAGCAAGAGAGAACAAACAAGCAAGGGGCTTCAAAGACAAGAGCACAGTCCCTAAGGCCACACCCCCAGGGACACACCTCCTGCAGCCACACCCCACCTGCCTATGTTACTGCCCAGTAAATCCATTACAATGGATTTATCCATCAATAAACCTCATGACTTAATTACATCAACTCTGAATATTAATACATGAACTCTTCAGGGGATATCCTATATCTAACCATAATACATGTTAGGGACAATGAGAGATGAGCAGACATTCGCTAGTATCTTGGGAATGCTTTCAAGAGGGTACCTAGTGCTACCTGTATCTCTCCTTCTTCCTACTTTGAGTGTTGATGTGATGTCTGGGGCCAGGGTGGCCATCCACCAGTGACAGGCAGCAAGACAAAAACCAACACACTGAGAATGATGGAGGGGGAAAGAGAAAGAAGCTAGGAACACATTGCTCATCAGCTGCTGTGGTTTGGATATGGTTTTTGGGTGCTCCCTGAAGTTTCAGGTGCTAGAAGCTTGGTCCCTGGGGTGGTGGTGTTGAAAAGGGGGAATCTTTAATAGGTGGGGCCTCATGGGAGGTAATTAGCTCTTGAAAGTAGCACCCTTAGAAGAGATTAATGCTGATCTCATGGGAAGTCCTGTGAGCACAGATTGTTCTAAGCAATAGTGGTACCTCCCCTGGGTCTCTCTTGCTTACAGCCTTGCCATGTGATCCCTCCCTATTGTACAAGCTCCCACCATGAGGCCATCTACCATGTTCTAATATAGCCTGAAGGCCCTCACTAGAGCCGAGCAGATGCAGGCACCACACTTGGACCTCCAAAGCTGTGAGCTAAGTAAACCTCTTTTCTGCAGAAGTTACTCAGCTTTGGGCATTTTGTTATAGCAACACCAGAAAGACAAAGGCATCAGCTGAATATTGTTTTTGGCCTTCTCAATGTATTAATTCTTGAACTTTGGCATCAGAATGAAGCTTCATTTTCCAGGCTTGACACGCAAAGCAATTCATAATATGGCCATGCTGACTCTCTTTATCTGTTGCCTGCTTTCTGTCAACTAATGTGTTCCTCATAGGTGGCTATGCTGGGGTCCTGAGTCTGAGCTTCAAGCAAGCTGTTCACTTTGGGGAAATGTCCATCCATATTGCTGCCACTTCCTTTTTTCTTATTTTCCTTCTCCTTCTCCTTCTCCTTTTCTCTTCATATTCTTCTTGGTACTGGGGATTGAACCCAGAGGCATTCTCCCTCTGAGCTATACCCCCAGCCCTTTTTTAATTTTTGTTTTGAAACAGGGTCTTGCTAGGTTACTGAGAGTCTTACTAAATTGCTGAGGCTGTCCTTAAACTTGCGATCTTCCTGTCTCAGCCTCCCAAGTATTGGGATTACAGGTGTGTGCCAGCGCTCCCAGCTTCTATCCCTGTTTTCTTTGTCTGATTAACCCTTACTTTAAGACCCAAGTAAAGCATCATTAAATTCAGGAGGCTCGTCCACAGCACCCCTTTTCCTGACTCTCTCCTGATGGGGCTCCCAGACTGGGTGATTGCATAGCACCTGTTCATACCTACCATAGTACTTAGAAGATGTTGTGACAACCGTTAACGTACTTCTCCGTGTTATTACATAGTAGTTACCTGAGGACAGAGGCAGGGTTATTTTTCTAGCACTCAGCCTGGAGCCTGATCAACAGTAGATACTCAACAAAGATTTGCTCAAAGGATGAATGAATGACAATGTTTCCCGTTGGGCTTTGTTAGTCCCAGGTAGGAATCTTAACTGGAGGCCTGTGTGTCTCACCCCAGCAGGTGGTCGTGTGCAGTTTTCAACAAATGTTCCGCAGAGCTTTGGGGACATGATAGTAAACTGGACTGATGTGCTTGGGAATAATATACCATGAGCCTTAGATCCTTGACTCAGCTGCCATGGGTATGAATATGTTTGGGAGTTGTTTTTCTTAAATAAATGCATTGCCTAATACATTCCCAAAAAGTACCCGATGCTGCTCGCACATCCCAGTTACTTATCCATTGCTAGCATGGCTTTTCACTACTAAAAAGAATGCATTATCTTCTACAATATTGGACTTTTTTTTTGGTGGTGGTACTGGGGATTGAACCCAGGGGTGTTCTACCTCCAAGCTATACCCCAACCCTTTATTTATTTATGTATTTACTTATTTACTTGTTTATTTATTTTTGAAACAGGGTCTCACTAAGTTGCAGAGGGCCTCACTAAGTTGCTGAGGCTGGCCTTGAACATGCGATCCTCCTGTCTCAGCCTTCCAAGTACTGGGATTACAGGTGTGTGCCACCATGCCTAGCTTCTTTCTTTTTAATTTTTAGAAATCTTACTGTGAATTGAAAATTTATAATTATATATGTTTATGGGGTACAAATTGATGTTATGACTTATGAATACAATATGAAATAATTGAATCAGGCTAAAATTCACATACCATTACCTCAAATACTTATTTTTTTGTGGTGAGAACATTTGAAATGTACTCTTAGCAGTTTTGAAATGTACAAAGCACCATTATTAACTGTACTCACCATGCTGTGCAAGAGATCTAAAAAAGAATCCTTATTCATGATTTTGTATACTTTAACCATTATCTACCCATTCTCCCATCTCCCAACTTCTGTAACCACCATTATACTCTCTACTTCTATGAGTTTGAGGTTTTAGGTTGCACATACTGTATAAATGAGAAAATACAATTTCTTTCTATTTATTTATTTATTTACTTACTTATTTACTTATTTACTTACTTACTGTACAGGAGATTAAACCCAGGAGCATTTTGCTTCTGAGCTATACCCCAGCCCTTTTTATATTTGATTTTGAAATACAGTCTTGCTAAATTGTGGTGAGTCTCTTCAAGTTGCTGAGGCTGGACTCCAACCTATGTCCCTCCTGTCTCAGCCTCCTAAGTACTGGGATTACAGGTTTATAGCACCACACCCTGCTTCAATATTTGTCCTTCTGTGCCTGGCTTCTTTCACTTAGCATGATGTTCTCTAATTCCATTCATGTGGATATTTCCTTTATTGAAATCCTTTTTAGTATCTTAAACTTGGTTAGTCCCAACATTCCTCCCTGGAATATCTATGATGTTTATCTATTATCATCTACAAATTTTATTTTCTGAGTATAATTGATTTCTCCATCAATGATCAAAATAAATTCCTACCTTCAATCTTTGCCACTGGTTAGTCCCAGCCTGGCCTATTTTGTGGATCTACTTTAAATTACAGTACCTTCTCAGATATCTTGGTTGTATTGGAGGTTGCAGTGTGAGCCTACAAGTGTTGTCAAAGTACAAAAGCGTTTTCAGGTTTTACTCAGGATAAACCGAGGCCAGGGTTCTGAGAACAGCATACCAGGTGTGTGGCTGCATGAAGTGTTAGGCTGATAAGGAGTGCCAGACTCACAGGTACTATGAGGCTGCTTGCAGCAAGGGGAGTAGGGATAGAAGGATGCACCCTGACATCTGAGCATGGGAGGGAAGCACAGTGATTAAAACATGAGCTTTAGAGTTAGAACTTCTACCTACTAGTTGGGTAAGGAACCGCTCTTCTGCAAGCAAAGTTGCCTTATCTCTAAACTGAGAACAAAGACATGTTCCACATAGGACTTCCATGAGGATTCAATGAGCTAATAAGAAAATACCTCAATCAATAGCAGCTACTGGTGTATGAGGATGGTAGAAAATAGGAGTAGCCACTCCTTACATAGGTTCATCAAGGAAGAACTCTGAATTCCTTAGAAATTATTCACAATGTTTAAGGGATCGTCCACATTCCATCCCAGCTACATTGGCCACTTTTGTAGTTCTTTGAATCCCCTTCCTCTAAGTACAGTTGCCTTGGGGCCTTTACATTATTATTTCTCTTCTGGGGATACTTTTTCCCTGGTGTTTCAGCTAGCTATTGCTGCATAACAAATGGTCCCATAACTTAATGCTGCAGAAGAACACTGATTTATTATTTCTCATGTTTCTGTGGAGGAGTTCTTCTGCTTTTCTCACCTGGGATCACTCATGTAGCTAGTCATCTAATGGTCATTGGTGGCCTCGCTGACTAGTCTGACCACCGTGCTGGCTATTCACGGGAGTACCTCAGCTGCTAGGAGGCCAAACTGGGCCTCAAGTCTGGTAGTCTCACAGTCCCAAGAGGGTGATAAAAGCACAAGCTGCAAGAGCACTTAGGGGTTAAGCACAAAATTTTCCTCCTACATTTTTGTTGATCACACTAGCATGGAGTGACATTGCTTTGACCTCTGGCAAGCCCAAATTCAAGAAGGCAGGGAACTAGCCTCCACCTTTTGGAACAGCATCATGATGTTGTAAATGAGCACGGTCACAGGAAGTGTGACTGGTCGGAGGCCATGTTGATAACAGCCTACAGCATCTGCACATCAGTGTGCTTTCTGCCCATTGCATTCAGCCCCTGGCTGCCTGTATAGAACAGGTTGTACTGTCGCCAGATGGTAACTACCACTGTAACTTTAGCCTCTTATTCTATTCTGCAATGCTTTCGTTTTGAGCACTTATCTATTGCCACCTGACATATTACACATTTACTTGTGTTTGTGAGCTTATCTGTTCCCCCATAGGACTATAAGCTCCAGAATAGGGACTTCTCCAGTTTTGTCCAGCGCCCACACCAGTGCCTGGCACATCCCAGGGTCTCAATGAATATTGGTTGCATACATAAATTGTATCCATTCAAGTGCAATTTGTATGGATATAATTGGAGGAATGTTTATCTCAAGCTCTGCCAATAACCCTCAAAAATGAACAGCATTTGTGTATGGGGGAGCAGAGACAAGGTCCCCAAGAGCAACAAGTGACCCAGTCACTTTCCTTGTAGAAGTTTCCTTGTAGAAGTTAATTTATTTTTTTTAGAACCGACCCATGCACATGGTCCAAATCCTAGAAATGTGTATTTATTAGTTGGCAGCAGCAGGTTTTGTGTGTCTTATTAGAAAGGATTGGCTGCTCTGGTTTAGTAATGTGCAAAAGGATTGGGCTTTAGAGGGATTAAAATTATTTTCAGCATTAAACGCGATCTATCTGAGCTGATGCATCTAGTCTTGAATATAGATTCCCAGACCAGAAAGATTATAAGACATTAAATCTATGTAAATTCAACTCTTCATTTATGTTTGAACAAATTCAACAAGAGATTTGACTTGGGGGCTTTCAGACAAATAGATTTGGTTGGGAAACATGCAGATTATGGTCTTTAACCACGATGCTGTATTCCCCTTGAAAATTCCACAGCCGAGTGAATCTCTAACAGGTCACAGTTGAGAGCCCAAGCAATTATGCCAGAATGTGTTAATAATAAAACAGGGAAACAACTATGTTTGTCTTGTATAAAGATAAAAGCAGCTGCGGGTACCAATTCAGAAAAATGATGGGGAAGCAGGAGATTCTCATTGTTTGTGGGACCCCGCAGCGGGATGACAAGAAGGGTCCCTTCCCAGGAACTTCCCAGCCCCCCCCTGACAGTTTCTCAGGTCTCTTTGCTGGTGACCAGGGCGGAGGCTGTCACTGCGGACATTGCATGCGGTGGCAGAGGCAGGCAGCTATCATTTACAAAGGCTGCCCTGAGCCGGCGCCTGGGAAGCCCAGAGACATAATAAACGAGCTGTCTCCCCACGATAAACGACAGCTGTGACTGAAGGAATAAACAGAATAATCTGGACTTACACAAGCCACGGGGGGCTTTTGGCAGCATGCAAATTCACCAACTTATCAAATGTATCCTTTGAAAATGAAGCGTTCTTTTGAAGCTGGCAGTCAAGGGAAAGTAGGCAAGCCTGGATCCAGGATGTATTTAGGAGCCAGCGCTGGCAGAAGAGAAAGCCCTGCTGTTTCCATAGGTCTACAAATAATACCACCCTCGATAATAAAGGACAACAGCAAACGTTTATGGAGCTTTTACTGTTGATCAGGCACTTGATGTGCATAATGCCTTTTAAACATCACAAGAGCCTGGTGTGAGGAGGTGATCTTATTACTGTACAGATGAGGAAACTGAGGCTCAGCGAGGTTAAGTAATTGCCCAAAGTCCCCAGTGTCAGAGCTGGGATTGGAACCCAGGTCTGTCTGATTCCAGAACCTCCACAGCTCGATGCAAAACAGTTCTCGTGAAGGAGAAAGGAAGGAGAAGTCCCCCGCGGGTTCTGTGCATTCGATTCTGCTGCCTGTCTCGGTGTGAATCCATTTCAGACAGCGCCCGTCAAGGTCTTCAGCACCATGGGACTGGGGTCATTGGAAGAAGCCAAGGGCAACGATGGAAGGAACAGAATCTAACACTTTCTGAGAACAACATGTCAGGTGTGTTTTCAGGAACTGAAATTCATTTTTCTTTTGGTGGTACTGGGGATTGAACCCAGGGGTATTCTACCTCTGAGCTCCACCCCCAGCCCTATTTTTTATCCTTTATTTGGAAACAGGGTCTCACTAAGTTGCAGAGGGCCTCACTAAGTAGCTGAGGCTGGCCATGAACCGGATCCTCCCGTCTCAGCCTCCCAAGTACTGGGATTATAAGCGTGTGCCACCACGCCCGGCTGAAATTCATTATTTTTATTTAATCTTAATATCTATACCAGAAACCCCAGGTCCTATTGCTAGGTTGGCTTTAAAGTGGAAGACACCAGAGGACAGAGAATTCAAATACCTTGTGAGAAACTGGCAGAAGGGAATTGAAAGCTTACATCCACGCTGCGCCCTGGGCCCCACCTCTGCTTCGAGAGCTCCACCCTCCATGACCAGGACTGGATTCAAGTCAGGGCTGAACAGCTCCTTCCTTCTTTCCTTCCTTTTCTTACCAGCCAACATTTTCTGGACACATGTTTGTTGTTTCCTTTGTTGCTAGGAACTGGGAACACAGAAAAGAACAGAATTAGTCCCAACTCCAAGTATTGATCGACCTCTTACTAATGCCCGCTCCTGGAGCTCCTGGAATGAATGTGTGAATGAACACCAGATAAAAGCCAGAGAGGATGGATAGCTTAAGTTTTAGGGATCTGACTTAAGTTTGCTTCCCCTGAAACAATGATGGGATTGCAAGTGGGTTGTTTAGGTATCGATTCCAGCAAACACCAATAGAGGAGTGAGGCAGAGAAAACCAATAGCAAGTGCACTGTCAAGACAGTTACCCATGTGGGGAATGAAGCACAGTCCCCGTAGGAAACTATGTGACCACCGTGAAGATTGTCTCAGGGGTCCTCCAATAGAGGGATGGGTATTTACACACTCGTATTCATCAGTCATTGGTGGTTGGAAACTCCTGGGACTACTAGCTCTAAGGCACTTCTGCTGTGGCCTCTACATGAGCTGAGTGTGTACCACTATCCAGAGAAAGACCTGAAGCAAAGAGTCACAGGTGCCGGGCATGATGGAGCACGCCTGTAATCCCAGTGCTTGGGAAGCCGGACAGGAGGATGGCAGGTTTGAGGCCAGCCTCAGCTACTTAGACCCTGGACAACTTGGCAAGACCCTGTTTCAAAGTAAAAAAATAAAATAGGACTGGTGGTGTATATCAGAGGTAGAATGCCCCTGGGTTCAATTCCTAATCTCTCTCTCTCTCTCTCTCTCTCATACACACACACACACACACACACACACACACACACACACACACACACTCACAGGTGCTGGCAGAGTTTTCATCTGTCAAGTTGGGTTTTGTGGGAAAAGGGAGATGAGAGGATATAGGTGGGAGATCAGCAAGATCTCCTACTGCCTTGCAAATCAAATGGTGTTTATGGACCCACTAAGACTTGGTTGGAAATGCACAGTGTCAGGCTGAACTGCAGCACTACTGAATCACCGTGCTACAGGACTTTTTCCAAATATAGTCAGTTAATCAAGAGATACCTATGGAGCATCCCAGAGGTGCCGGGCTCTTCGCAAGGTGCCGGGGAGTCAATGATGGATGAGTCCCAGGCTGGGCCCTCGAGGAGTTTACGCTAGTGGAGGCATTTCCGGTGCTGTGCAATGCGTCCGCTGATGTGATACAGTGTCGTAGGGGATGCGCTATGGGATGCACAACTCTGCTCGGGCTCACAGGAGAGGTGACGTCTGAGTCCCTACTGACTAGGAGGGCTTGTCCAGGTCCAGACATCAGCAGAATGTCCGAGGGAGAGGAAATAGCATGCTCTGAGGCCTGGAATCCAGGAAGAGATCACCAAACTATTTTGGTGATAGAGAGAGACCCCATGTAATTCAGGGGGTGCATTCTTCAAAATGGAAAGGATGGTGTACACTCTCTGATTTGATATTCCATAGGATCTCGATAGCATCACCTTTACGGAGACGTGTTCTGAGCATCCTGTTCTGTCCATCATGTTTACATACCCTTAACAGTCTCTAAACCATGGCACGTTTACTACTTGTCCCATTAACCATCTTATGATCCTAAAGGATGACCAAAAAGTAGGGCCAGAAAGACTGGGTTATGAATCTAGACTCCCTTCTTGTAGTGTGAACTCGGGCAAGTTACCTTTCTGTATGATAGTGTTCTCATTTGTAAATACTTTTATGATAGATATCATTCACGTATACCGTGATTTCCTGTTTTCTCCTGGCATGCTACAAGCCCCCTTGAAGTTAGGCAGAGTCTCAGGACTTGTTCTGACCAATGAAAACTGGGGCATACCTTGACATTAACAGCCATCACTTGATTCTCCAACCCTTTGCTACTCTGGAGCATCGAAGCTGTAGCTTCCTGTTTACGTGCTGCAGCACCTGCTGTCTGGCGTCCCATGTGCCAACTTCATGATGCAAGCTACCGATTGCATGTGCATTTATATGAACAAGAAAGAAACCTTTGTTGTTTTTAGGCACAGAGATTTGAGAATTGGTTAGTGCTACAGCCTAGACTAACCTAGTCTAATACAAGCCTCCACCATACGAAGCTGTAAGGATCAAATGAGATAAACCTTTATGCGGTGCGTGGCACAAAGAAAATGACCAATACATGGAAACCACTGTTTATGATACTCAAGGTCACGAGGAAATGTCGTAGGCTCAGTGACGTGCTTCCTCATCAGCTTCTCTCTGAGGACTGCTCCCTCCTCACCCTCTGACAGCAAAGAGAATTGCAATGGTTTACTTGTTAGTGTTAGGGGACTCCAAACCAAGAATGACGTCTATTATTTCTATCATTTCTTCCCCAACTCTAGGCATGGTGGGTGTTTGGAAAAACGGATTGTGTTAAGTTGAATGACTTAATTTGAACATTTCTGTAGCTATTGCAACTACCCTGAGCGTTATCTCTGCATACACGGATGATCCCTAATCTACAAAGCTGAAATGCTGGATTTTGGAGCACTTCAAATTTTGGACTTTTGCTCCATCAGCCACATCTATGCAGAATATTCCAAAATCTGAAAATAGTTGAAATTTAAAACATTTCTGGTGCCAAACATGTCAAGTAAGGGTTAGTCAACTTGCAATGGTCTTTATGATACCGCCCTCCCCAAAACTATTTCATTCCATTCATTAATTCTATCAAAGATACCTCAGGTACAGAGTATTCAGTGCTGTCTTGGACCAGGAGTCATAAAACATTTCCTGTCAAGGGCTGGGTAGTAAATACCTTAGACTTTGTAGACCATAAGGTCTTTGTCACAACTACTGTACTCTGCTTGTATAAAGTAAAATGGGCCACAGACGATATATAAATGGATGAGTGTTGCTGTGTTACAACAGAACTCTGTTTACAAAAGCGGATGATGGGCCAGATTTGGCCTCTGGAGAATCCTTGGCTGATCCTTGATCTATGCAGATAGGAACTGACATTCTTAAATTTTGGTGCAGAGAATATTTTTTTTAAATATCCAATAAAGAGTTAAATAAAGGCAATAATTTAGCATGTGACCAGTGCCGTGGACAAGAAAAGGCAAAGTCATTTGCTAATTGGTGGGGCGAGGTTATGGGGCTACTTTATTTGGGCTGAGAAGCCATCATGGCCTCTCTGAGAGAGAAAACACAGGACATATGCCTGAAACAATCTTGTAAGATCCGGAGAAAGGAAAATTACAGAGAATTGCAGAATTACAGAGACGTGGCAAGTGCAAAGGTCCTGAGACAGGAATGAGCATAGTATGTTGAGGAACAGAAAGAGGGCCACTGGCTCCTGGTGGGATGGGTGGCTTCTCTGCCAGCCTTGCACGTTGCCCTAGAGGTCTCATTTCCCTTGACTCAGCTTTCCTTTGTCCCTGGACAGGTCCACCTGGCTTCTACAATGCCCAGCCCTCCTGAGCATCCCGTTGCTTCTGATGTAGGCAAGTGGTTATTCTACCTCCTGAGGGCCCTGTTTATCCAAGTTAAACAGACCTAATTTGTTTAATCCCTCCCTGATACTCCAGAGCCTCCAGCCATGAGCTTTCTATGGAGACTCTAAGGTATTTCTCTTCCTCAATGCCCAGGGCCCTTCAGAAATAGCCTCTCTACTGGACCCCAGTCGCCCTCGCCTTTCTTCCTCTTGCTTTTCTTTCTGAAACCAACTCTCAAAGCTCGCACCCCAGCGAATCTCTCATTTTTTTCTCCTGAGAGATCCTGGGGACTGAAGTATTAGAAGCTCCCCAGCCTTCACAACCACCACGCTTCCATCCACCCCTCTGTCTCCTGAGTTCCCTATTCTGCCAACCAAAGGATCAGAATTTGTTATAGTTTCCTTTGTTCTTTATGGATCCCTCGAGTTCCTGGTTGCTAATGGCTTCCGGATGTTCCCTGCGGCCCCCCCCCCCTCTGGACATGGCCCAGCATCCAGTGGCTCACACAGCCAGACACAGCACGTGCCTCTCAGATAGCACTCTTGATGCAAATGTGGGTGTCTGCTGGCTTCCTGCTCAGCCAGCGTTCCGGCTTCTTTCTGGAGAGAGCACAGCCCTCCAGAAATGTGAGGCTGGAACTCAGATCCAGAAAAAATAGACTCCAGTCCTGACACTTCCCTAACAATTTGGGGGTGAGTCAATTTACCCCTTTCTGGAAATTCCAGTGATCTCATCTTTAACATGGGAAGCATATCGATAATGCCCATCTCAGGGCATTGTATGGACATAAATGAAGAGAACCCATGTGAAAATAAGATTAATTCATATATATATATATATATATTTTTTTTTTTGGTACTAGGGATTGAACCCAGGGGCATTCTACCTCCGAGCTACACCCCCAGTCCTATTTTTTATTCCTTATTTTGAAACCGGGTCTCACGAAGTTGCGGAGGGCCTCACTAAGTAGCTGAGGCTGGCCACGAACCCGGATCCTCCGGTCTCCGCCTCCCAAGTACTGGGATTAATTCATATATTCATTCAACAAATATTTGTTGAACATCTACTATATATTAGGTCCTGTGTGATGATCCAGACATCTGGCAGTATCACAGATTATCAGTAAAAAAAAATTATAGACCCAGTCATTGTCTTTATGAGACAGAAAGAGAAGATCCTGTCAGTTCTTGAATGTTCATTGAACTATGCATTGTGTTGGTTCATGAATTATTTCAGTTAGTCCTATGAAAAATGTGTATATTAACTCTGGTTTACATATTAGAAAATTGAGGTTAAAAGCGGTTATGGAACTTGCCCCAGATCAGCAGATAATGGGAGCACAGTTAAGATTCGAATCTTAGTTGATCTGTCTGCAAAACCAATGTCTTTAATCAATAAGATGAGCTGCTTCATTAGAGTAGAAAGTAGTGTAGAATACGTAGGTGCTGTGATTTATGGCTTTGTACAGGTTAGTGAGATAGTTTATTCCAATTAAGAATGGGGGAAACATACTTTGAGTATCTCGAGCTACGTTTGTGTTTTATTTGCTCTTGCTTTTCTGGAGTGGGTAGACAGAATCACTTTAGTAACTCTACCAGTCATTATTTAGAGCTTTTAATTATGTTCTAGATGCTTGCTTGTGTGCTTTGTTTGTTTTTCAGAAGTTCATATGTACCAAGGAATCATTAAGGCATCTTAGATCATATAATATATATTAACCATAAGGACATTTATTAAAATTCCACATAGTATCAAAGAGGTCCCCGAAGCCATATAAAAATCCTTAGTCTCATGCTATGAATAGCGCAACTTACGGGTCTATTTAAAGACAAATACATTTTTTAATAGTGATTTATAAAACAAAGGGAGAATCATCCTGCATGGAGGGAACTAGACAATCTCAGAAAGGAGCTGATATTTGTCTTGGAGTTCAAAGAGCCACTAAGAGTTTTCTAGTCATTGTAATAGCTACTGGTTATTGGGACTTAGTTTACAGCTAAAATGGCCTTGTTATTTTCCCTACTTTAGGAGGTAGGTGCATTTTACAGCAGAGAGAATGAATCTCACAGAGGTTTACGTGTGAGTCAGATTAGGAGTAGAAGCCTGAGCTACCTCCTCTGTGCCCTGTCTTAACCATCTCTGTTCTTCTGTATATTTCTCTTCCACTGAGACCTGCTTCTTTAAGTAAGACTTATCTGTCTACGGTTAGTTATGTGAGGAACTGAACTTCTGTGCTGATGCATGTAAACCCAAATGAAACTTAGCAGCAGACAAGTAGCTGGATGTAGTTGAAAGAGTAGCTGATTCAAAGTCAGGCTGGTCCAGGTTCCAACCTCAGCTTTGCCAGTTGGAAGCCATAGAACCTTGGGCACATCAGTGCATCACTCTGACCCTCAATGCTGCCGCCTGTAAAGTGGGTTGATGAAATGTACCCGTGGAATTGATCTGGAGCATGCCTGGAATTCTGACCCTCCCTCCCCAGTTCCTGGCCTCATCAGATCCTCTACTTAAAGCGCACCTCCCCCTGGCTCTATCGACAATCACACTCCCCCAGCCTCTCTTTTAAATGTGTCTTTAAGGTCCCTATAGTGACACGGACAAGCATCCCATACTTATTTCTTATCTTGCCTGACTTGCCTTTAGAGTGTCGGCATGGTGTGGGTAGAGATTGTGTCTGTTTTCCAAACACCTGGAACAATACCTGGCGCTTAGTAGGTGTACAAGAAATATTTGATGAATGATGTGCAGAAAGCCCTTTCACCTCCAAACAGGTCAGTTTCTTTCTTCGCTTTTGTCTCTTTACCAGTTACTCTCTGATTTCATCCTTCATAACTGTGCTCCCCAGCCTTCTCTCTACCTCTTCCGATGACCTGGCAGTGGTTTCCTTGAGTGGCCACCAACTGCAGTTATGAGCCCAGAGGCAAAGCAGAAGGCGGATGCCTTTGTCCTCTTTTCCTCCTCCAATTCCCTCTGTCACTGTTAGGTGAAAAATTTCTTCCAGACCACCTCGATTGTGCAGGGAATTTTTTCCAGGTCTGTAATGTAGAATATGCTGATTAACCGTTCTTTAAACACTTTAGGGGTTCTAGTTTCCACCTGCTTGCTGTTGTGACACCTGGAAGAGTGGTGGTAATTAAGAATTTGGTGGTATTTCTTTCACAAGCCCCCGATGGGGCTCCAGTTTATGTGATTTGACCATTCACATAAGTGGCAGGCACATTGCTGGCCATGCAGAGTGGGTACCTTGAAGCGGCTCAGATGTATTTACTGACAACGAATAGGATTTCAATCATCTTGACTTGGTTAAAGTAAGCGCCAAGCTGTCCTGCTAAGTAAATAATGAATCACCTGCTCACCAGGGGCCTTTTTTCTTTCCATTATGGGATGAGCTGGCACTGGGATTGGGATTCAATTAAACCACAGCTTCCTAATGGAAGCAAGGAATATCTGGCATTTCATCAAGCAAACCTCAAATCCAGGGCCTACCTCCACACCTCCAGCTCCTCCACGTGCCCAGCATCCACACCACAAGCAGGTCCTCTGATTTAAACCCTTAAGTAGTTCTCAAATCTCTCCATTTCTCATGATCTCCACCATTGCAAGCCAACCGGATGATAGCTCTTGCTCAGGTTTTTGCAATAAGAGCTATTCCTGCCACCCCCACTCCAAACCATTCCCCTGTGGCCCTGCCTCTACTCAACCCATTCTTCCCACGGTGACTGGAGTGATGATTTACAGACATAATATAATTTTGATTGTACCCATAGCATATCCCATGGCTTAAGACCCTGCAATACCTTCCCATTTCTCTCTAGATAAAGGTAAAATTCCTCAACAGGCATGGGCTCCTCCCAGATCTTGAAAACCCTCAGCTCCCACCTCCACTGCCCTCTCTTTGCTGTAGATACAGGGGCCTCTCTGGCCATTTGCCCCTCCTTTGTGCTCTGTGGCCATCCAATCTGTGCATAGGCCACACTCTTCTCTGGGACACACATCCATCTACCCCCAGGTAACGTATTCATCCTCAGATCTGCGTTCCTCAGATCTGTGTTCCTCTGAAGCTCTTCTTCATGGAAGTCTTCCTGCTCCTCTTTGGCTAGGCCTCGTGCCCAAATTATAAGCTTTTGTAGTTCACTGTGCTTCAGTTTTACAACACTTGTATTTACAAGACTTTTGTCTTTATCTTCTCTAAGGGCCAGATTGTAACTATTTTGATTCATATTTTATTGCCTATCATGTGGGAAGAACCCTTACCTTATAGAGGACTGCAAAGAGTAACTGCGATTTAGTTTCCCCAAGTGCTGAGAGTAGACAGTGAGACTTAATAGATCAGAGCAGGATGGCTTATTACAACACAGCAAACAGTAGGAGCATAAACATAGTTGCACAGATTCCCCCTTGCTCTCAAGTCCCGTGGACAATGCATTGAGCGCAGATAGATGCTGTCATTGCTGTCCCATTACTGAGGGGACTTGAGCCAAGGATGTGGCATCTTTAGAAGGAAGGACTCATTAAGACTCTCCCTCCCCTGGGAATGAGGACAAATGGGGTGACCACACTGTGGGACCCTTGACCCACTTACTGACCTGGGTGACTAGCTGTGGAAGTGGCTCCGTATCTGAGCAGAGCACCCAGCAAGAACTTGCATGGTTGCTCATAGCCTGTGGTTGACTGCCTCCCCCAGCATCTGTGGTAGAATTCAGCACTGCCATGAAGTTCAGTGATGGAGTATCCCCACAAGTGAGCCAGCTCCCAACCCTGAGACAGACCCTGTTGCTCTTTTAAACACCATTGACATTGCCTGAAGCAAGTCTCTTTAACGCCATATCCCCCATTTCCTCACTGTAAAAGTTGGATCACAGTATTTTCTTTTTAGGTTTGGTAAGGAATTCAGTGAAATAAGCATGGGAAGTACTTAGCAAAGCACCTGGCAATGGGTAGGCATCAGTAAATGATGCACATCATTCCAAGTGATTTGGTTTAATGGATACGTGTGTTTTAGTCTCAAGCCAGACTGCCTGGGTTCTGTTTCCAAATTTGCCATTCACTAGGTCATTTGTGTGACCCTGAGCAAGTGACTTGACCACTCTGCATTACAATTTCTGCATCAATTATGATGATTGCTACATCAGGGTATATAACACACACAATATACTATAATAAACATGATGCAATATAATATAAGGAGGAGCAACAGCAGCAGCACCAGAGGCAGTGATAATGCTAACCTCATTACCTCATTGCCTAGGGTGAGATTAACATGAGTTCATGCATAGAAAGTACTTAGTGCACAGTTCCTGGGACCTGGTAGATGATAAGTGATAGTTAGCTAGCAGTGGTGGCTCTTGGATGTGCTAGCCACTGGTTGGCTGTGGTAGTGTTTGGTTTTTGTGGTGGATAGTTGAATATAGAGGTGGTTAGATGGTTGTGTTAGTAGTTGATCATGTTGGTGGTTGATTTAATAATTTTGTTATATGTGAAAAGTTATTGATTACCTGTGGTCATGGTCAATTGGTCGTTGTGGTGATGGAGTTTTGTGTGGTGATGTTTGCTGGGTTGTTGTGGTTAACTGGCTGTTCTGATATGTGGTGAATTGAGATGCTGGCTGAGTGCTGTATCAACTACCTGAAGTGGTTGGTTGGTTGTTGTGGGTATTTGTGTTGTTTGGTTGGTTGTGGTAGTGACAGGTTGGTTGTGAGGTTGGTTTGTTGTAATGGCTGGGTGGTTGTGGTATTTGGTTGGCTAATTGGTTGTGATAATGTTTGCTTGTGTTGGTTGGTTAACTGTGGTAGTTAGTGATGTTGGTTTGTTGTAATGGCTGGTTGGTTGTGGTGTTTTGTTGGTTAGTTGGTTGTGATGATGCCTGGTTGGGTTGGTTGGTTGGTTGGTAGGTTGTGGTAATGATGGTCTGGTTATGATGTTGGTTTGTTGTGGTACTAGCTGGTTGGTTGTAGTGGGTGGGTGGTTAGTTGGTTGTGATAATGCCTGGTTGGGTTGGTTGGTAGGTTGTGGTAGTGACAGTTTGGTTGTGATGTTGGACTGTTGTGGTAATGACTGGTTGGTTGTGGTGGGTGGGTGAATAGTTGTTTCAATAATGATCGGTTGTGTTGGTTAGCTGGTTGTGATAATGCCTCGTTGTGTTGGTTGGTTTGTTGGTAGACAGGTATGGTAGTGATGATTTGGTTGTGATGTTGATTTGTTCTAATAATGGCTGGTTGGTTGTGGTAGATACATGGTTAGTTGGTTGTAATAATAACCAGTTGTGTTGGTTATCTAGTTGTGATAATGCCTGTTCATGTTGGTTGGTTGGTTGGTTGGTTGGTTATTTGATTGTGGTAGTGATGGTCTGGTTGTGATGTTGGTGTGTTGTGGTAATGGCTGGTTGGTTGTGGTGGGTGAGTGGCTAGTTGGTTGTGATAATGGCCAGTTGTGTTGATTGGCTGCTTGTAGTATTCACTTGCTGGTTGTGAATGAATGAGAGGCTGAGAAGCTCACACAGCTCTAATTTAAGGTAGGAATCTCCAAAACATGTCCATTTCAGTTATGCTCCGTGACTGCACAGGGAGGAGCTTGCCATGTGGCTGTGATGGGAGAAGTTCCTCGTTGCCAAGGAGCACCCATGACTTGGAGCTTCTGCCCATATGTTAAGTAGCAGCTTGTTTTTGGTGCCCTTGGCATCTTAGCGAGCATGCCATGTCTCCCCCAATTAGCAATCACAACATCCTCTTATTTTCTTGCAGTCTTAGATGTGCTGCATAATGATCACCTCTCTATTTGGAGTCTCCATCAAGATCCCTGACCTTAACATTTTATGGCCATATAGGTTATATTTTAAATCAGACCATCCAAAATTTATTCTGAAAATTCTGCAAAATCCCTCCAGCCATTTTCCTTCTGGTGTAGTACAAGCAAATAGCAGCAGCTTCATTGTCTCTGAATGAAAGTCTCCCCGAAGGACATGTCTCTTGCTCATTTCCTGCCTGTGGACTTGCTCCGGGATCCCTGCAAGGGCTCATGTGTATGTGGTGCACACGAGGCACATGCATGCCCGTGCCTAGCAGCAGGAGTTCTGAGCTGTTGTAATACGTAGTCCCAGCCCCACTGTGTTCCTACAAGGCCTGTAGCCAGAACCCTCAGTACCTTCTAGAGAAGGTGCATCCGAGGGAGCAACCCAAGGACCCTGAGAAATCAAAATGAGACTACCTGTATCTCCAGATTGTGAAGGCTGACTTCTTGGAGCTGGGAAGTGGAAGGGCAGCTCTCTGGCTGTGGCAACTGAGAGCAGAGCAGTGATGACCCTGGCAGTACTGATAGAGGGTGTATCCAGCAAGATTTTTGCCATCTTTGAGCAGGCCTGGTGGAGGAGGGGTATTTGGTGCAAGAGCCAGAGGTTAGGGTGAGTTTATGAAAAGACACAGTGGGTAAAGTGCCACCGCAGGGAGGGTCTAGAGAGCAGATAGAAAGACAAGGACACTTGAAGGAATGCAGAAAGGAGCCGTATGAGCATTGTCTTCATGCCAGGAATTGTCCTGCTGGCATTCACATGATGGAGCTTATTTAATCCCAGGGATGGTATGCTTCAGAAACTAGTTTAGTTCAGACCCAGAACCTACTATTTGCAAACTCTGTCACCTGAGGCCAGTTATTTTATCTTTCAGCTCTAATTTCAACATCTGCAAAATTGGAACAGTGATACTATGAGATGGCATAGCACCCACAAGCTTTCGAGTCAGTGAGCTATGAACTTGAATCCCAGCTCGCCCACTTTTGGACTGTGCCATCTAGAGAAAGCCACTTAACTGCTCTGTTTTCTTCAATTTTCTGTAGACAAATAGTTCTACCCACTGCTAGGGCCCTGTGAACTCTATGAGAAAGTGTGTAGAAAGCAGTTCCCCTGGTGCCAGGCTCATAGTAATATATTTACATGCTCATCATTCTTATTACTAATTCTTACTTTATAATTTTGTTAATAGGCCTCACAGGAAATAATACATTTAAAGTATCTGATAAATTATAGGCACTTAATAAATGTCAGTTCCCTCCTTTTCTTTCCTGATTTTCACAATGATATTGTAGGTGATTTTTACAAACAATGAAACCAAATCAGATGAGCTTAGAAACTTCCCCAAGGTCACACAGCTGGGACTGGCAGGATAGGAATGGAATCCATACCCACCCACCTGCAGTACCAATATTCTCCTTGAGATTAAGAGTTGAGTAAACCACAGGACATTATCCAGCGTTTGGATGTTTATGATACTTTCATCCATCCTCTAGAATTCACTAATCACTGAGCTGTGCCCATATTGGCCGGGATTCCCCAAGGCATATGAGGTTAAAAGGCATAGAGGATACTTGTCCGTGAAGCATTCACAGCCCTTCCTGAGGAATCAATTCTTCTCTTCATTCTGCAGAGGAATGGGAGAGGGTGCAACAGATTTCTCCTGAGAATAAGATCTTCCTCAAGAACTGATGAGACCCAAAGAGCTGAGCCCATAAAAGCAACTAGATTCATAAAGGTGACCTGCAGATCCTCCGCTGGCACACGGCAGCCCTCCCCGTGGAGACCCCGGGGGCCCATGTAGAAGATTTGTACCACCATCTAAAGGGCATGCGATCATAAATAGTCATACGAAATTTTAATTTGGAGATGCTGAGCCTCCAAGCAACAACAAAGAAAATCAGTAAAACTGAGTTATAGGAAGGGATGGTGTGATGCCAGAGAAAGCTGGGAAATTTTCCACCACTCTGGTCCCCCCTCCCCCGCTTCCCCATCCTGGCTCAGAAAGTGCTTGGAAGGACTTGTGAGGAGCTCGCATAGGAAGACGTGTGCACGCCTGACCCCTTGGTCATAGAATGGATTCTCAGTTTACTAAGCTTAGTTGGGAAAGTAGCACTGGAGGCTTACTCAGCACAGAGAGTCAACATTACCCTTGGGAATTCCTTAAATGGCCCTTGGGAGAAATACAGTCTTTGAGGTTTTATTTATATAACCCTATAAGGTTTTACTAAGGCACACTCAAGTGTGAGAACCACTAAGCTGGACTAAGGGGACAAAAGCTATGTGTATATGCAGATGTGTAGACATTTAAGCCATTCTGCCTTCAAGATAATTAACCCATCCTTAACATAGAAGAGGAATAGATGAGGAATCGTGAGCTGTTTCCCCTTGTGTGTGGTGTCTGCCTTGATCTATGATAATATTACGCCTCTGTAACTTTAATACATGTCATCAGGTGTGTTGTTGGATGGATTAATCAATAGATGTATTGAAGACATCTAGCATAGGATCTGGCACATAATAGATACTCAATTGAGTCTAAATCTTGTCCAATCAGATTCACACATACATTTTAAGCTGCAAAGAACTTGGCCACCTGCTCCCTGCCTTTTTAAGGTACTGTTTGTTATTGTAGCTAATCTTCCATATCCTTGGGTACTGGTTTCATGATACCTTACCTATACCATGAAGCCCAGTCCTCCTTCTACCTCTAGTTCTGGGGGCATTTGGGCAAAGGGTAAACTGAAGTAATCTGCTACTGAGTTACAGATATAAACACTGAGGGAAGATACCATCTCCTGGAGAGATGCCAAAATGAAGTTAGCAAGAGAATATTTGGATTGACATTCCAAAGGGCTAGGAATCACGGACATTAACTCTGCAAAATCAGGAATATTTAGGGAGGAAGGGAAGTTGGCATTTACTAAGGATCTCAGTTACCGTGTGCTGAGAACTTTACCCATAGGAAATCCAAACCAAGGGCTTCAAATATAAATGGGATCCAGGAAGCAAAAAAATTTCAAAAATTTATCTTACTTGTCAAGAAATATTTATTATATATCCATTATGCACTGAATACTGCTCTAGGTATGGGGGCACCTATAGCTTAAATTCTGTTGGGCTCAATTCTACTGGAGGACTGCATTATATGATTAAAAGTGATAGGAACCGGGCATTGTGGTGCACACCTGTAATCCTAGTACTTGGGAGGCTGAGACAGGAGGATCACAGATTCGAGACCAGCCTCAGCAACTTAGCAAAGCCCTCTGCAATGTAGTGAGACCCTGTTTCAAAATAAAAAAATAAAATAAGGTTGGGGTGTATCTCAGAGGTAGAATGACCCCTGGGTTCAATCCCCAGTAAGACACACACACACACACACACACACACACACACACACACACACACACAGTGATAGGCAGCAGGTGGTAGGAGGTTTTGGATGAAATCTGGAAATGTTGAACTGAGGTTTTTGGTGAGGCCATTGCATAGGGCAACCTAGGTCCTCTCAAAGGGACAGAATGGGCTACACACATGACACAATATTCTGGAACCTCTAGAATTCCCCTGCTGAGGTATTGTTCAAGGGTCCGTCTTTGGCCCATTCTGACCCTGCTTATGGCTGGACTTCCTTACACAGAAAAAAATATGGCGCTGGGCGTGGTGGCTCATGCTTGTAATCCCAGTACTTGGGAGGCGGAGACCGGAGGATCCGGGTTTGCAGCCAGCCTCAGCTACTTAGTGAGGCCCTCTGCAACTTCGTGAGACCCTGTTTCAAAATAAAGGATTAAAAAAAAATAGGGCCTGGGTGTAGCTCGGAGGTAGAACACCCCTGGGTTCAATCCCCGGTACCGCAAAAAAAAAAAAATATATATGGCAAGGATTCAGCCACCACAACCTTGTCCACAGGACAATCCCAGCATGATTTGGCTTATAGCTAAAGGGGATATGAATTTGACCGGATAGGAATCATGCAAATGTCACCAAGAGAACTGCCCAGGTAAGCAACATGAGTCCTGCTGCTGGATATACAGTCACCGCTGCCCCATCATACGGGCAGCACAGAGGCTCCAGCCTTGTCTCCAGATCCTGCAGATGCAAGCACTCTCTTATGTACCTCTGGGTTTCTAGGACATAAGACCTGGCACACAGTAGGCCCTCAGTAAGTGTTTATTGAATGAATGAACAAATGGGTAAGTGATCAGGGCAGGCATATGGAATCCAGACATATGTGTGGATAATGGATGGATGGATGGATGGATGGATGAATGGATGGATGGATGGATGGATGAATGGAATGGCTGGTAAAGGAAGGAAGGGAGAGAGTTTGTTCACCTAACTATTAAGAAATAGCCACGTGGGTCAGTCCTATTCAAGGCAACATGCAGATGTGGTTCAGGATAATGGGTGGTCTAAGAACAAAGGGCACAGGATGCTAAATGAGAGGTGTCATGGGAGGAATATGCCATAGTCAACATCTGGAAACCCTGTCTGTGGCTACGGAATCCCCACTCTCACAGCCACCCTGTTCGGTAGGTACTACCATTACTTTCCTTTTATCGATGAGAGAACAGAGTCTCAGAGTAGCTAAAAAATTTGCCCCAGGTCCTACATCTGGTATATGGCAGAGCTGGGATTTGAAGCCAGGTAATCAGATCACATCGTATACCCAAACCTTTAGATTAAGGGCAGATCTGGGATTAATTGGAGTAAAACATCTCTCCTATGATCAACATAGGAATTTTTAAAAAGAAAATCACTTCAAACTCCATGAAAAATGTGTTCACCTTCATTTATCCACCCATTTAACAAATATTTGCTAAGGGCCAATGATGTGCCAGGTACTCAGAACAGTTACAAGTGCACAGAACAGATAAAAATCCCTGAAATCCCTGCCCCTAAGGAGCTTACATTCTGTTGTGGGAGGCAGACAGTAAATGTACACACACACACACACACACACACACTCAACACACATGCACACACACACACACACACACACACACACACGTATACACACACACATCAAAGGTGATAAGTGTTTGGAAGAAAAAGTACAGAGAATGAAGAATGAAGGGGTTGCCTATCTCAATAAAGACAAGGAGTTCCCTGGGAAGGAGAAAGTGAAGAAACTTCAGAAAGACCAGGAGCTATTTCCCAAAAGGCTCTTCCCATCCTTTCTAGTATCCAATTCTCACGATGGTGGTACCTAAAGGCATCATTATTTCCAGTGTTGCTTGAGAAAAGTTGTTCTTATTAGATGTTGGCTACTTCCTACAAGGTCACATAGCAACTGTGGATTTGGAACAGCTCTGCACAGTCTCAGCTTCAAGCCCTCTGTGGGGACCTCCAACCCTCCAAATCTATGCCCATGAGCAGGCCTCTTCTCTGTTCCCCGAGGCTTCTAAAGATGACTTACGCAGCTGCCCTAGATTTTTCGGGCAACAGGACTCATTATGGGATGTTGGAGTTGCTCATTTATACCTGTTCTGAATCCGCGGGACAACTATATAATAATGAGAAAGCTTTTCTGTCCTGATTTATGAAAATGAGTCCCGTCGCATTATTTTCATGCCTTGTAAATCTCCCCCAACCGAACTGGAATCATCAGTGTGGACCTAAAAGAGATTTACTTGAACTACCACCTGGCATCATAAAGAGCATCTGTGCTTCCCGTGAGGCCTCCATTAGGGTTTTCACCATTATCACATCATCTCCTGTGATCTTCTTAATAGTCTTAATAGTCTGATGAAGTAGGCAAGGAAGCTGTCATGATCCCCATTTGGCAGATGGGGCAATGGCAGCTCTCTCTAGCTCAGCCAGGGCTCAGAGGCTGGAGAGGAGGGAGCCTCACTTCACAGTCTGCCCCAGCTCTGGAAATGGCACCACCACCTGCCCAGTTACTACACCTGGGAGCCAGGGAGTCATCCTGGTTGTCTCCTGTCCCTTTATTTTTATAACCAAGTAACCAAACTTATAATCTTTTTGTAATCCCCCTCCTCCCATTGTCCCTTTTCTAATATCCTATCTCCTTTGGAAATCTGGTTCAGGGTTTTATTCTCCTTACAGACAAAAAATTCTGATGAGACCCCAACAGTAAAGCCCTGCTACACTAGCATGGGTTGCTTTCCAAAGGTACTTTGTCGTTATTGTTGTTGTCAGTTTCCTTCTTCTAGGGATATAAGAGAAGAAAAGGTTGTATGATACAAAAGCATATCCCACCTGCAAGCGCTCTTGATGTACAGACTAAGAAAGCTATTGGATTGAGGACGGGAGGGTAAATACAACAGACATTAATCCTAAAACTGCTCTTGGCATTTTGAAAGCCTAAAACCATACAAAAATTCCATCTTTGCAAATTCCCATGATTCAGTCCCAGCAGGGATTCTCCTTATCAAGAAGGCCTCCAAGGTATTTGGCACCATCATCACCCAGGATCCATATTTCTAATATTTCCTTCCTGCTGGGACATTTGATATTAGTCCTCCAGGCTCTCAAAAGGTGGTCTTTTGAATTCTCACCAGAGTTGAAGGGAAAAGCCTCTGGGTTTCTTGTCAGCACCACCAGTTTCCCCCCTTCCTCCCTCTTCACCTCCCTCCCTTCTTCCCTCTCCAGGTGTTATCCTTTTCTTCCCTCTCACTCCCTCACGTGGTAAAAAATCAGGTAGAGTAAAATACCATTCCTGAAAGTGGTTCCTCGGGCAGCATGAAACTCAGTATCCCATTCCAGTTCTGGTAGGTGCAAAACAAACACATTCTACCTCCATCCAACGATCACCGTGCATTATGTCTACCTGCCACCTCTCTTGTGTAATATTAGGTGATTTACTCTCTCTGAGTTTTAGCTCATTTGCTCATGTTCTTTCTTGAATGTAAGAGTGAAAGAAAGTAAACACGTATTTAGCACTTATAGGTGTATAGATTCTGTCTGTATCAGTCAGAGTAGGCTAACACAATAGGAGTTTATGTTTTACTCACATAAATAGTCAAGGAGGTTGCAGGTTATCAAACATCAGGAGGAAAGGTTAGCTACATGCAGTGGTTCAGGAGACCCAGTGGATAGAGGCTCTGACATTTTAAGCATCAAGCTTCCAAGATTGCTTTAGGTGTAAATATCCACCACACAGAAGTGGAAAGAACATGGAGCATCATGAGTGGTGTTTTAGATTTTTGTTGCTATAACCAAAATATCTGACACAAAAAACTTAGAGGGGGGAAGTTTTATTTTGGCTCATGGTTTCGAAGGTTCAGTCCACAGTGGGCTGGCTCCAAGGCAGAAACATCATGCCAGAAGGGCATGGTGGAGGGAAACTGCTCAGCTCATGGCACCCAGGAAGGAAAGCAGGATAGATATAGAGATAGATAGATAGAGAGAGAGAGAAATACAACTACTAAGGGCATAACTCTAGTGACCTCCTTCCCCCATGATCCTTTTGGGACACATTCCAGATCTAACCCATAAGAAATTTATATAGAAGAAGCCTGAGAGTGCATACCTCACTGTAGCTCATATTATGTTGGACAGAATTCAGTCATATGGCCATATCCAACTCCGAAAGAGACTGGAGAAGTGTAGTTAAGTTATATATCCAGGAGAGGGATGAAATGAGCTTTGAAGAGTAGGTAGCCTACCTCTGCCAATCAAAACTGAGAATTTTATGTAGATACCACATTTAATCCTCACCACAATGGGGCAAATTAGGCATTATTAATATGACCACCATTATTGATGAGGAAACTGAGGCCTAAGGCATTAAGTAAATTGAAAGAGAACACATCACTATTATAGCTGGTAAGTTGTTGGGTCTAATTCAAACACAGGTCCAGGGGGACTCCAACTCAAGTTTCACCCCAGTAAATTACAATTATTCCCTAAGGAAGAAAACATCTAGCTCTAGAGTTCAGAAAATAGACAAGATGATGGATACCAAATGGATACCAAATGTGTGTGGAATAAATTCTTCACTGATCTCATAAGCTAGACAGGATTTACTCTGGCTATATTGTCTAAGTACTTATCTACTCACCCTACCCTCTGTATCCCCAAGTAATTTCTTTATAAAAAGATTTCTTTATTCCTTCAAAGGGACCTATGTGCTGACTTTATTAATGGTGCTCACAAATGAGATGTTGGGTGTCTGGTTAACCAAAACCCCCCCCACCCAACTTCATCCAACACCATCTTCCCAAGTGATCAATCCAATTAATGACTATGTCATTTTAAATTCAATACCCCTGAGTGTTTCACATCTATGTGTATATGCCATTCTTTATATCTCTGAAAGCCAAATTTAAAAGAATGGATTTTACCAGTGTCATTAAAAAATGCCTAAGGGCTGAAAAGTAGATAAAACATAAGACAACACCAACACCAATATAGAGAAAGCCCATCTTTCATAAAATGTGCAAATATTATAAATACGCACATACAAGATAGAAACACAATGTGAAATGGTAATGTTCCTAAACATTGTTTAGATCCCTAAAATGCCATAAAAGCGGTTCTCAAAAAAGAGCAACACATTTGACTTCTATTTATTTTTACAAAAGAAGAGTGAGTCTCAATGACCTAACCTCTAGGTGAGTTGCTCATTAAGAGAAATGGGTTTAGCCAGGAGTGGTGGTGCACACCTGTAATCCCAGTACTTGGGAGGCTGAGACTGGAGGATCTCAGGTTTAATGCCAACTGCAGAAACTTAGTGAAACCCTGTCTCAAAATTAAAACATAGCTGGGTGTGTTGTCTGGTGATGCAAACCTCTAAACCCAGTACTTGGAAGGCTAAGACAGGAGGATTGCAGGTTTGAGACCAGCCTAAGCAACTTAGTGAGACTCTTGGTAACCTAGCAAGACCCTGCTTCAAAACAAAGAACAAAAGGGGCTGGGGGGTCTACCTTGGAGGTAGAATGCCTCTGGGTTCAATCACCAGTACCATAGTAAATAAATAAATTAATTAACAAATGGGCTGGGGATGTAGCTGAAAGGTAGAATAACCCTGGGATCCATCTCTAGTACCGAGAGAGAGAGAGAGAGAGAGAGAGAGGAAGAGAATGGGTTTAGGTCAATTAGCCCTACTTAGTCATTTGTAGACTTCAACATTACCTTGTTTGCAGGTGTACTTCCTTTGGTGCTACTAACCAGTCACCCAATCTAAGTCTGTCAGGGACCAGGTTGTCTTAGTGGAAGTTAGAGAACCCATTTCCTTGTTCCTCCAATCCATCCTAAATGCTGCTGTGTTTCCAGGCTGAATGCTTGCAGCCTGTGATGACCTGTCTGCTGTTTGTGGTTGACATGGTTGACCAAGGACACAGGCCAGTGAGTTGGAATCACTGCTGCCTATTAGACTCACTCTTCTGACTCTAGTAAGTGACCCAAAAATGACCATTCAGTGCTGGCTCCACTTATTAAAAGATCAGTGGGTGCACTTTTTGGAAGCTCCATCATTCAAGGCTCTCATTGAGAGACTCAGGACTCAGTCTTCAGCCGTTTTCTTGATTTCCCTCCACTCCCTTTATCACAGCATCTGGTTTCATGGCTTGAGATATCTTTATTTACTTGCTGATTCCTGATTTATACCTCCCAATCTAGACCTATTAACTCTAGTTTTGTAAGTGTGTCTTCTAAATGCTCCTACTAGGATGTCTAATATGCATCTAGAAATTGACCTACCGTGAGCAAACTTTCCACCTCTCCACTCCTCAGCCTGTGTTCCTCTGGGAATCTTCCTCTTCTCTGAAAATGGTGACTCTCTCCATCCTTGCATTTGTTTAGAGCAGGTACATGGAGCCATTCTTGGTTTTTCTCATTCTCTCTCACTTTGAATCCAAGCTACTCATGAATTCTGTTGGGGCTGCCAAAGGCTATCACATCTCCACCACATTTACCTTGATTCAAGCCACCAGCACCTCTCACTTGGTTTCTGCAGCCTCTTATTTGGTATTCCCTCTCCAACCCTTTGCTTCACACAGTGTTGAACGACAGGCAAGGAACAGAAAATTTGAGACCCCGACTCAGTTAAGGCAGGAGGCATTTTATTACCGTGGGGCTACCTCTCTCCAGCAAGACAGAAAAATGGCAGCTCCTTGTACAGTTCACTATTTCCTTTTATAGAGAGCAAGCAGAGTTTGCGGGTTATGCTATAAATCGACCAATCGTAGTAAATTTTTTCTTATTTAGAAGCAAGGGGGTAGGTCCAGGGGTGTGGGCTGAGCCTACAGGCAGGAACCAATTTTGCGGGCTTTGTCCACGGGCGGAAACCAGTTTCGTGGGCTTTGTCGGCCAAAGGTCAGGAAGTCTAATTTTAGGGTAAAAAACGAGGCTAAAAAAATTACTTTTAGGACATGTTATCACAACAGCAATCAAAAGGATCTCTCAAATGTGGGTGTCTGGCAACGCTCTTTCCCTCTGGAAAACCACCCATCTCACTCAGGATGAAATGCAAAGGTGTCCATTGTCTGCCCTCATCTCCTCCCACTCTCCCAATCTCATGCTTCTTTCTAGTCATGGTGGCCCTTCCTGATCCTTAGACATGCCAGGCAGACTTTCACTCCAGAATTTTTCACCTTCCTCCATGATGCTTCCATACTTCTGTATCCCTGGGTAGATGTCATCTCTGAACTGGCCTTCTGGTTAAAAGCTTCCCTGTATGTGCATGAGGAATTACCTCCATCCCATCATATGTGGTCTGGGACTGGTACTCAGATTCTAAACTAAGATGATCAGATGTTTCCTATTAGGAGTTTGAGTCTTTAGCAGGGTTGTTTTGAAAGAGAAGAAGAGGAAGACAAGGGAACGGAGGAATAAGGGATAAATAAGGAATGGAAGAAGGATAAAGTTTGGAAGAAAGGAGACCACAGAGTCTGACTCATTCCTGTAGTCATCCCTGAGTCCCCATTTGCTACCTCTTCCAAGCCTATCATAAGTATTTCCTTATAAGTCATCTCAAATATCCTTTAGGTAATTCCCTTTTACACTGTAGTTGGCCAGAGACATTTCTTGTTGCTTTTTGAAAACCAGTGTTCTAAGTTATGTGCCAAAATGCATGTGTAGAGACAGAAGGAAGAGTCAAGGGCTGGACATTCAAAGACAGTGTAGGGTGGGAGGTCTCAATAACTCAAAGGGGCCTCATTCATAGTCATGTAGCTGAGACCAACCCTCTGGTTAGCGTGGGATATGGAATAGCATGTCCAACCTCCTACCTGTAGGCAGCTTTGAGAATATTTGGCAATGGGGATGAATACAGGCCCAGAAGAGCTCAGGGACTTGCTCTGAATCCCACAGTGATCATGGAAGCAGGAGAAAAGCAAAACCAGAGACTGTTTCTTCCTGTCCTGACCCCATATCACAGATGGGGAGGAAGGAAAGATCTCCTGGGAGCTGCTCCCAAGCACATTCCCCTTCCTCTTTCCTGGGTCCCCTTCCTCCCTCCTTCTCCTCCTCCTCTGAGCACAGAGTGAACTGTCACACCCTGAATGCACAGAACTGGGCAAAGCAAAGACAACAGCACCCGAGCACGCAGACCCTCAGCCTGCTCTGTTCACCTGCTCATCTGCCGGCTCTTTGGCCGTTCTAGCCCCTGACTGTTTTGAGTATTCTTGTTCTTCACAATGTAGAATAGCTGTCCCCTCTACACTTCCCCCCTCCCAAAGAACTTGGTGATTCCCACTTTTGGGCTCCCAGTGACTTGCATGAACCCTTGTCTACACCAGCTCTCCTCACCCTGCAGCATGAAAACAGCTTGGATTTCGGGGTCAGAGAATTCAGACTCAGATCTCAGCCTGGTGGCGTGTTATTTGGGTATTTTGGGTGGTGTTACTCTCTGAGCCTCATTTTTTCTTGGTGAAAGGAGAAGCAGGGAACTCACTTCCCTGAAATGGGAATTCAAGAATGTGTGGCCCAGGAAAAAATCAACTAACAGGAAATCTACATCATAAAGCGAGCGTGATAGATGCCTAATCATAATTAAAGCAGGTTCCCTTGCTTGTTTGCATATCAAAAGGGAGTCATAGTCATTAAGGAAGCAGGAATAGTCTCCCTGGAATCCTGACAGATGGGTGACCTTGGACAAGTCATGGGATTGTCCTGGGCCTCAGTTTCCTTATCTGTAATATAGGAATAAAAGTAATGTGCACCCCAGGTTGTTGTAATGATGAAATGGGTTTATTTTTGTAAAGTGCTTGGAATATTGCCTGGTGCACAGTAAAGTCTCCATAAATAGTAATAGCGAACATTTGTTGGTATGAGTAAATTTTAGGTATTATCAGGAATCTCACAAACAGGCTATGGACTCCCTATTGCCAGGAATTGTGTCATGTTGATCTTTATGTTCTGGGGCTTAGCAAGAGTATCTGGCATACAGTAATCAGTCAGAAATTGCTTAGTAAATGAAAGAATAAATAAGTGCAGGCATTAGTGCCCAAGGGGTCTTGGTCCTGAGCATTAAGAAGAATTTTGTGTCCATGCTCCACCCCATCCCACCACCCCAGTGCATCCCAGAGACACAGTATAACCTAGACTACAAAGACTTAAACATGTTGAGGACTGAGTTAAGTGCAAGGTGAAACCAGGAAGATGACATCACAAATAACCCCTAGAAGGAAAAGAAACACATGCTTATTCTGTGCACTCTCTGGCAAAATGAACAGTGATTTACTCCAGCAAATTACCAACTGTAAAATATTTACAGCTAATTCCCTCTACCTTCCAGGGTGGTGGTGGCGAAGGGAGGCAGGTTGTTTAGGCAGTAAATGCAGGATGCAATTTCCATTCCAGTGGCCCCGTTTCCTGCTGCAACCCCGGGCGACAGCGTCATTTATATCTTCCACGCGCGCAATCTTTTCTGCATGCGCGTGCGTCTCGATTACAAGCAGTTGAGGTTTGTGTGGTAGGCATTATGCATTTATAAGCCAGAGCAAACATTTACTAGTGCTAGTAATTCGTCTAGAGGTGGAGGCAGGGAAGAACGGGAGCAACCAGGCATACACTGGTTTCCTGATAGGTTAGCAGGGACCCAGGATGGGGTGAGGAATTGGTGTACAACTGGGGAAGAAACATTCTGTCCACCTGGAAGCACCTGCTGCCCCAGTCATGTCCAGCTAATCCAGGAGATCAGCATGAAAGTGCCCCAGGACTCAGCCCTTGGACCTTATCTCATCCCTATAAATACTCCTTTGTATACTGTCTGTATATGTTGTCAATGCCCCAATATTTCTCTAGGTCAGATCTCTTCCTGGCTCCTCTATTCACTACTTACCTGAGATTTGTATGTCTATGAGGCATTTTAATAATAACATCTCTGTAGTAGGGCTCCCGACCTCCCCATATCATGACCAAGTCTTCTCTGGAAGTCTTCACCAACTCAGTCTATATGTTATTCTTCCAGTTATTTGGGCCTAATACTTTGGGGGTTACCCAGACACTCTTCTTCTTACATGCACATGTAAATTCTATTGGCTCTTCCTTCCAAATATGTCCAGAATCTGCCTTCTTTACCACCCCACCATCATCTCTTGACTGAACCGCTGCAGTTGCTTGCTCATGGGTTTCCCTGCACAGCCAGTTCCCAATGCATTGGTTAAAGTGGTGCTTGGATTATTATAACTCAGATCATAACACTTAGCTCTCTGTTTAAAAAATATGGAGAATTTCCCATTGCACTTAGAATGAAGTTTCAGCCTCTGGCTTTGTACAACCTCTCTGATCTAATCTCCTGCCACTGTCTGACTCTCTCCTCCTCTCTAGCCACACTGGCCTCCTTCGTGTCTGTGAGCACACTAAGAACATTCCCACTGCAGGACCTTTGAATTATTTCCTCTGCTTAGAACAGGCTTCTAGAGAACCACACGGTTTGTTCCTCCACTTCCTTCAGTCTGCTCCAATGCTTGTGTCTGTGTGTGTGTCCATGCATGTGTGAGTGTGTGTGCATTCTCCTAGGTAGGGAAAGATTTCTTATGAAACAAAAGAGCTAGCCATAAGACAAAGGTTGATAAACTAACTATAACATTAAAACCTCTAGCCATCCAAAGACATAAAGAAAGTGATATATTGGCACAAACTGAGAGAAGGAAGACATTTTCAATCTACATAAAAGAGAAAGGAATAGTACCCAAATCATACAAAGAACACCTACCAATCAAAAAGGGGGAAGAAGCAATAAAAATGAGCAAAAGATATATCTATATGTATATATCTCTATCTACATATTTGAAATATATACATGAAATGTATTTCACCTAGGAAGAAATGCAAATCACCCATAAACACAGAAAAAGACCTTTTAAGTTCAGGGAAATTCAAATTAAGGCAATAACACAGATTAAGTCACAAGGAAGAAGATAAACGTGACTCTCCTGCACAGGGGGAAGTGGTAAAACTTGATACAAGCCCTTTGTAAAACAGACAGACATCATCTTATGAAGGTGGCATTTCCATTGTATGGAATGCACCCTAGTCAAATTCTAGCCCTTGTGTGTCAGGAGTTATGCACAGGAATATACATAGCAGCATTATCCAGAAAACAAAACCGTACAAATCATAGGAATGCCAGTGTCCGTCGTTAGAAAAATGGATAAATAATGGCATCACCCACAATGGGTTATTTTGCAGCCGTGAAAGTGAATTAACTAAAACTAAATGTGACAACAAAAGTGGGATTTACAAAGATTGTTATTGTTTACTTTCAAAAATTAACAGAAGACTAAATAGAGTATTGTGCCATTTTTCCAAAACAGCAAAACTGAACAATATGTTGTTTAGAAATACAACAGATGACACACACACACACACATGAATGATAAACACGGCACTCAGAAAAGTGGTGTTTTCAGGCATTTTTCCAGCTGTTTCAGCTCTCAGCCTCTTTGGTCTCTTGTGGGTGGGTGGGTGACATGACTGCTTTTGGTCAATCAGTTAGAAATGATGCGAATCATTTCAAGCGGAGCCTTTAATTGCCAGTGTGATGTTTATCAAGCCACTCACTCACTTACTTTCCTTTCCTCTCTCCTCCTCCTCCTCCTCCACCCCTGCATGAATGTCTCTGGTCTGACATACGGCATTGTATGAAATAGATTCAAAGGCATCGGTAATTTCTAGTTTTGGGTCATGGGTTCATGTGTTTCTGTGTGTGTGTACAGTGAGCCTCCATAACTGCACACTCTATATCCACAGATTCAACCAACTTAGTTCAAAACTATGGGAAAAATTATATCTATACTGAGCACATACGGACTTTTATTTCTTGTCACTATTCCCTAAATAATACAGTACAGCAACTACTTACTAGCATTTATATTATATTAGGTATTATGGATAATTGAGAAATGATTTACAGTATATGGAAGGATGTGTGTAGATTATATACGAATATAATGCCACTTAAATCTATGGTGGAAGGGGGTGGGTCCTGGGATGAGTCCCCTGTGCATACAGAAGGATGACTATGTATGTGTATATATGTATACATACATATGTACATATTTGCATATAGATTTGTAGTATATTTATGTGTGTTTGTGTATATTTCGGGGAAGCTGTGCTGATCGGGGGGGCTTGGATCAAGTATGCTATGTGCAAAAGTTGTCTTAATCAGTGGGCAGGAGGTATAGGGCATTATAAGAAATTGGAGCATCACATTCAAATTATGAGCTATGACAAAGTCTGTTGTATCTAGAAAGTGTCAAGGAGTTCCAAGAAGCTCAAATGCAGAGTGTGAGGACCAGTGTCAGGAGAGTGGCCAGAAAACAGGGTTCCTCATGAGCTGAACCCCAGAAACTAACATTTATTCTTGCCAGCAAACTCTTCCTTTGAGCTTCATCCTTCTCCTATTTCTGCACAGGTACACCAATATACATCAATTTCTATGTATAATTATTTTCACATCAATATTTTTCAATGCCCAAAGCATGCATGAGACTCCACCTGTTCCTAGTGCTGCTAGAGGCACAGGAATTCCTGGCAAAGACATGTTAGAGCATCTGGAAAAAGCAGGGGGCTAATCTGGTCCAACCATGCCAACCTTTCCTGGGAGTCTAGTTTGGCCTTTTTCCCACAGAGCTCAACAGTCTAATAGAGAAGACAAGGAAATGTATATGTGCCGTATGGTGAGATGGGTCTATGATGGACATAGGGTGTTAGCCAGAGGCCGCAGGGGCCAGAGCAGGGCAATGTCCCCTCCACCTGGGGGAAACAGGACACTTGAGCTGAGTCCTCAAGGAGGGCTCTCAGACACCTGATTGTTCAAAATACAGAGGTTCAAAACCATTGAGGGTTGGAGAAAGGACATACTGTGAGTGGGAACATAATTTGGCACAGCACCATGGATCACAGCCTGCTTCTGTTAAACCTTTAACACACAAACCCCCATGACCCAGTAATTCGTCTTCTTTATGGCTGCACTAGGGAAATACTGAAACAAGGGCGTACAGAGGCATGCAGTAGGCTGCTCACGTTTGTTTATTTATTTGTCATACTGGAAGACTGGTTAAAACTATAGCGCCCTCTACAGGAGAATGGCTAAATAAACAATGGCTTCCATATGCCATAATGCACCATTCATTTAAAACTGGGATGTTCATGTATACAGAAAGATCTCAAGGAGTACTATTGAATAGAAACCCAAGTTTTAGAATGCCAAGTAGAGTATGATGCTATTTGTGTCAACACACTCCCACAGTGTACATGCATTCACCCAAAACAGTACTATGAATTCTATATCATTCCCATTGCCAAATTCTGTTGGTTAAAAGTAAGTCTCCAGTCTTGCCTACACTTGGTGGGGGAATATCACACAAGGACATAAGTACCTGGACAGAGGGATAATTGGGAGTGTCTTAGGGTCTGTATGCTGCAGCAATTGTAATTATTATTTTTATATTCAAGGTAATGACATATAATTTCTGCTTTAAGTATATATATATATATATATATATATATATATATATATATATA
>PVJS01009410.1:0-50418 GCA_004027185.1 Glis glis
GGGGGGGGGGAGGGACACCAAGAGCTGTGTGCATGTATGTTAACACCAAACTGATACTCATTGTGATGTGAGACTACAATGCACCAATAAAAACATAAAAAAAAGAAAAGAATCAGTCAGGAAATCTAAAGATTAAGCTAAAATTCCATTCCCACTCACATGCTGGACTGTATTGGAAAAACCATATAGACTTGCCAGTACAACAGATTTCACACTCTTTTCCTACCCTTCCCCATAATCTTTAGGAGCAATCTCAGAAAGATTAGAAGATTGATTCACCTGAATTTATTAAGTTGGATCATTCACAAATTGCTAAACCTCTTCTTGCCATAAGATCGAATAATGGGAAAAAGGAATCAATAATATTCATTTTTCAAGTAAAATGTTCTAATTATAAAGGCAGAAATTTTACTATACCATAAAAAGAATTAAGGGAAAGAATCTATAGCTCCATGTGATCTCCAAATATCTGTGTACCAGGATCTTATTTTATGAAGATCTGTTGCTGCCTACAAAAGTAGTCCTATAACCTGTGAAGGAATGAAATACTTGGTAAATTCTACTCAGGAGTCCAAGAAATGTTTGTATACTTGGGCTTTATACTCTGGTCAAAACTACAGAGGCATAAAGGCAGAACTGAGGAGGACTCTAGATGAATGGCTTGAAGATCCAATGGCATAAATTCACTGTTCTTACCGAGGCATCACCCGTCTAAGAAGAAGCTGTAGATGACTTAATAATGTCATTGGGAGGTCAAAAGAGAAAAGGGGTGAAGAAGGCAGTGATAGGAGAGAGATTATTCAAGGAGAAAATGACAGGTTCTTCATCATATAGAGGCTACTTCAACTGCACTCTCATGTCACAAAGAAACAGCTGAAATTTTAAGTGGATATTATTTCAAAAATGAGTCTCAGAAGCTTGTTTATATCTCAGTTCATTAAAAAGACTCTGGGGGAAAATCATTTGTTGGATAAGAATGCTACATCTGACCTTAGCATGAGGGCAATTTTTATCTCTAATCCACAGGTATTGGCAATGCATTTATAATTTCAGAAAACACACAAAGGAATAAATATTTTTAATCAAGATTCAGTACTATGAGAAAAAGATGTTATGGCTCCACCTAAAGAGTTTTACTCTCTAATTTCTATAGTTCATCATGTAGAATCATATTTAGGCTTTAATTAAAATGGATGTATAGCCAGGATCAGTGCACATGTTGCAATCCCAGTACTTGGGAGCCTGAGAAAGGAGGCCAGGGAGTGGTAACTTAGTAAGACCCTGTCTCAAAATAAAAAATAAAAAGGGTTGTGAATGTAGTACAGTGGTAGAATGCTTCTGGGTTCAGTTCCCAGTACCACACCCATACACACAAAATGGATTTATATCAAAAAATAATTATAGAGCTAGGGTCATAGGAATGAAAGGGAATTTGAAGATTTTGAAATAATTAGTATAGCTTTAGAAAGTACAACAGTTGATCTCATATGATTTATTTCTGTTAAGGCCACTTTGAAGGGATTTGTATTTTAAGAAGCACAGGTGCTCAGTTTATGGAAATTATTTATACTAAGTGTTAATTTGCAAATTTCCATATCCATCACTTCAAAAGCCAAGTTATTCAAGTATAGGTCAGTGGAACATGACAGAAGGCATACACTTGTTCTTTGACTTCTGACTTACTAGAATCACCAAATTGATGAAATGGGAACAAATAGGAACTATTGATCATGATTTCCTTTGCATCGGGGGAATGTGGAATCTGAAATGTGGCATAAACAAGGGGAAATGTTTGAACAAATTACTCCTAAAAACTATCAATTTTGAAGATGGAAATCTAGATAATGAATATATTATTAAAGAGTATGTAATATATAATAACAATGTAACAGTTTATTTTACACAATCTTCTACATATCATTAATGATATTTTATTTTTTAAGAAAACCCTATCAACAAAATATAATTATTTTTAATGCTTAAAATGATGCAATATTTCATTGTAATTTACTAGCAATGGTCCCAAAATGTGAAAGAATAAATAAAAAGATAACTATTTATTTCAACTTTATACAAAAGTCTTAAAACTTAAAGATGAAAACTTAAGTATCTGAACTCTGGTATTTTTGGTCATTTAAAACAAAAAGTAAGCCGGGCGTGGTGGTGCACGCTTGTAATCCCAGTACTTTGGGAGGCGGAGACCGGAGGATCCAGGTTCGCGGCCAGCCTCAGCTCTCTCGTTCTCTCTCTCTCTGTCTCTCTCTGTCTCTCTCTCTCTCTGTCTCTCTCTCTCTGTGTCTCTCTCTCTCTCTGTCTCTCTCTCTCTCTGTCTCTCTCTCTCTCTCTCCTCTCTCTCTCCTTAGTGAGACCCTCCGCAACTTCGTGAGACACGGTTTCAAAATAAAGTATAAAAAATAGGGCTGGGGGCGTAGCGTGGAGGTAGAACGCCCCTGCGTTCAATCCCCGGTACCGCAAAAAAAAAAAAAAAAAAAGTTTGGAATTCTACCTTTGGCTATGGCAGATTCCCTTCTATCAGACACTTCAAAACACACATTTGAACCATCAAAGGGCTTCCAAGGCAAGAAGACTTGAGGGAGCAAGACCCTAGAGAGCAAGGAAATATGGAGTGGGTACTTTGATGATTTTCCCAGGCTTTTGTTTTGGTCACCTCAGGAGTAAGGAGTAAATTAAAGAAAAGTACACAGGATGCATTCACCTAGCTGGATCATATGCTTGCCCATAAAACAAATCTCATGAATTTAAAAGAATTGACATCATATACAGATATCCTTTAAGCACAATTAGAAATCAATAACAATAAAACATCTAAGAGAAATCTCAGAAATTGAAAATGAAACACAGTTTTCAATAATCTATGGGAAAACTAATAAAAAATATAAATTAGAAAATATTTAAACTGAATGATAATAAAAATATAGCCTACTGAAATGTGTAGAATGCAGATTAGGCAGGGCAAAAGGGATTTTTTTTTGTTTTTTATTGCTTTTAATTGCTTTAAGTACAGATGCCCTTTGACTTACAATGGGGCTAAATCCCAATAAGCCCATATTAAGTTGAAAATGTTGTAACTTGAAAATAAATTTAATACACTTAACCTACCTAGATTACCTTAAAGATACTCGGAACACTTACATTAGCCTATAGCTGAGCAAAATTATCTAACACAAAGCCTATTATATAAAGTGTTGAATATATCCTGTAATTAATTGAATACCATATTGAAAGTGAAAAATAGAATGGTTGTGTGGGTGCACTTTGGTACCATCATAAAGCTGAAAAATTATAAGCTAAACTATAGTAAGTCAGGGACTCTCTATACTTATATATTATTTTTAAAAGTTCAAAATCAATGACCTTAAATTTCAGTTTAAGAAGATAAAAAAAGAAGAGCAAACAAGCCAAAGGAAGTAGAAAGAAGGACAACAGTAAAGCCAATAAAGGATCAAGGAAAGTCAAAGTAATCTTGAAAAGAAAAAACTTGGAGGATATATGGTGTGCAATTTCAAAATTTATTATAAAGCTACAGTATTAAGGCTGTATGGCACTGAATTGACATAATGATTGACAAATGCAGCAATAGAATATAAGTGAGAGCCCAAAAATAAGGCCATACTTAAATGGTCACTCAATTTTTTATAATAGCACCAGAGTAATTCAGTGGTGGAAAGAGTCTTGCAACAAATGGTGAGAGAATAAATGAATCACCATATAGAAAAGCTGAACTCTACCTCACACCATAAAACAAAACAAAACCTTAAGATTGGTCAAAGACCTAAACAAAAAAATCTAAAACCATATGCTTTTAAGGGAAAAATAAGAAAGTATCTCGGTCACTTAGATGCAGACAAATATTTTCTAGATCACAGAAAACTGTAATAAATTAACCTTCATCAAAAAACTAAAATGTTCTGCCTACCAAAAGTCGCCATTAAAAAACACAGTCGATGTATTGGAAAGAATATTTGCAATATATATTCCAGACAAAGAATTGACATCTAAGATATATAAAGAATTATTATATACTATACACTTAACAAAAGGGGAACATAAATATCTAATAAAATAAAAATGCTCTATATCACTGATCATCTGGAAAAAGCAAATTAAAACCATGAGACACTAGAACACATCCACTAGAATGGTGAAAAATAAAGAAATAACAACATCAAATGTTGTTGTCATTGCACAGAATTTCTGTGGTGAACACACCATAGTTGAAGTGGCTAAACATTGTTGGTGGGGATATAAAATGCTACAATGACTTGAGAAATATTGTGACAGACATACACAAGTCCATGCCCATGTATTTTGCCCAAATTAATATATAAGAATGTTCATAGTAGCTTATTTGTAAGACCCAAAAACTAGAAAAAACTGAGTTTTCTACCAATAAGAGAATAAATAAATAGACTGTGGCATATTCATACAATGGAATACTACTAAAGTAATAAGAAAAAACTACTGACACTTATAAAAATATGAATGAGTCTCAAAAAAATTGAACGAAACCTTACACAAAAGGATAGAGAATTCTAGAATAGGCAAAATTAATCTATGGGAGAAAAATCAGAACAGAAACTGACTCTGGGTGAGTAGGGACAAGGATTGATGGGGAAAGGACACAAAAGAACTTTTTTTTGTATTATGCAGGTATATAGATTTGTCAACACAGTGAATTTACATGTAAAGTTTGTACATTTCATTGTAGAAATTTTAAACTAAAAGAAAAAATAAACCATAAAACAGATAAAGAACTCTAATGATAGAAATTATGAAATATTTAGGAAAAGTGTACTGATATGTATAATTTACTTTGAAATGCAGCAAAGGAAAAAATTATATGGATTAGCTGCTAGATCTAGGGATGGGTAGATGGAGAGATATGTGATATTGGTAAAGTAAGTATAGTAAAGTACTGATCTATATGCTACAGGTTTGTACTACAAAATTATTTCAGCTTTGCTGGATATTTGAAAAATTTATAATACAATATGGGGGAAAACAAAGTTTTTTAGACACACATGCATGCATACACACAAAAGATAATTGATCACCAGTAAACTTTACTAAATGGATTATTAAAATTAATCATTGAGATAAAATGAAAATGACCAAAGTTGGAAGCATGGAAATTCAGGAAAAAAGGAAGCACAGTAGTAAATGTCAGTATTTGGGCAAATCTCAATTATTATTGACTGAGAAAACTACATATATATATATATATATATATATATATATATATATATATATAAATACATGCAACAACAGCATAAAAGGTAGAACTGAGGTAAATGAGGTTAAAAGGTTCTAAGGCCCGTGCATATCCTAGGCAACAACATCAATTATATATTGGAATAAATCAAAGTTGCATTTCACAAAATCTAGGGTAAACTCTATATTAGTTTCCTGGTACTTCCACAACAAATTACTACAAATTCAGTGGCTTCAAACAATAGAAATGTATACTGACAGAATTCTGGGTACTAGAAGGCCAAAATCAAGAATTCAGCAGGGCCATGCTCCCTTTGAAGGCTCTAGGGAAGAATCCTTCCTTGTTTGTTCCAGTTCCTGGTGTCTCTGGCAATCCTTGACACCCTTTGGCCTCTATGTGCATCATCTAACTTCTGCCTCCATCATCTCTCTGTATGTCTACTCATTTGTTTGTTTGTTTGTTGGTTGGTTTGTTGGTTGGTTAGTTGGTTGGTTGGTTGGTTCGTTGGTACTGGGGACTGAACCCAAGGCCATTCTACTGCTGAGTTAGACCTCTAGCCCTATTTTTTATTTTGAAACAGGTCTCAATAATTTGCTGAGATTGGCCTCAAACTTTCAATCCTCCTGTCTCAGCCTCCAAGTACTGGGAATACAGGCATGTGCCATGACATCAGACTTCTTCTCCTTTCTAATAAGGACAACAATCATTGGGTTTAGGGCCCGCCCTGATTCAGTATGACCTCATCATAACTAATTATAACTTCAAAGACCCTATTTCCAAATGAGGTTACATATGAGGTTCTAGATAAATATAAATTTGGGGTAATCACTATTCAACCCACATCAAACACTAAAAGAAGAGAAAAAGAATATATAACAGATACACAAATAAATGGGGGGATGTAAAATATTTGTTAACTCAAAAGAAGTAAAGAGAAAACATTAAAAGAGACAGTGAACAAATAGACAAATAAAAACAAGGAAATAGTAATAGAAAAAATTTAAGCTGAAATGTATCAGATATTACATTAAATGGAAATTGTCTAAAGTATTCTCATTTTCAGACTGGGGAAACCAATTTCATGTCATTTTTTTTTTTTTTTTTTGCGGTATTGGGGATGGAACCCAGGGGCATTTTACCTCCAAGCTACACCCCCGGCCCTATTTTTTATACGTTATTTTGAAACCAGGTCTCAAAAAGTTGCGGAGGGCCTCACTAAGTAGCTGAGGCTGGCCACGAACCCGGATCCTCCGGTCTCTTCCTCCCAAGTACTGGGATTACAAGCGTGCACCACCATGCCCGGTTCATGTCATGTTTAAGAGACAAACATAAACATAAGAATATAGAATGTTTGAAGGTAAAAAGATAAATTATGTGAACACTTATCAGAAGCTGACATTGCTGGACTATCATCAGAGAAAGTAGGCTTTAAAACAAAAAGTATTATTAGAGACAAAGAGAAATAATTCATAAGGATGAAAGGATCAAGTCACCAGGAAGATACAATTATAAGTCTGGAGGCATATTATCATATAACTTTCATATTATATAAAATAATATTCAGAGAACCACAGGCATTTCTAGACAAATTCATAATATCAGAAACTGATAGAAAAAAACTGACCAAAAATCTGTAAAGATAAAGGAAATTTGTAGAACACAATTAACAAAATTGAACAAGTTGACATTTATAGAACACTGCAACCAATAATCACTTGTATTGTTATTATTTTTTTCAAGTACACTCGGAACATTTACCCAAAGCAACCAAATGCAGGGACATAACAGTGGTCAAACATTTTCAAAGTATTGAACTCATCTATAAAATATTCAGTGATTACATTGAAATCAAACAAAGTGCTGGTAACCAAAAACAACTGGAAAATTCCTAGTTGTTTGGAAATTAACAATAAGATTATAAATACTGATTTGAAAAAGAAATCCAAGTAGAAGTTAAGTAATAATTTGAAATAAATGATAATGTCATTATGGCTTTAATCTTGTGACACAGCTGAAATTGTGTGGAAAGGGGGATATATAGCTTTACTTATTACCAATTATACTAGTAAATAAAAAAGCTGAGTATAAAATAAGAAAAGAGAACAAGATTAAGGAAAAATAGAAGGAAGAAAGAAGCAGAAACTAATAAACTAGAAAGCAAAAATTCAATAGAAAGGAGTGCCAAAAGGCTAGCAAGTTAATGAAATTTATAAATATTTGGCAAGATTGAGAAATAAAAGAGGAAAACACAACTCACCAATGTCAAGGATAAAAAGAGGGACATCATTAGATCCTAGATCTTACTGACATTACAAAGAAAAGAAAAGGATATTACATTTTTTACCAATAAAACCAAAAAATTAATAGGCATATTCCTAGAAAATCATAACTGAATTTGTCAAAAATAGGGAATTTGTATAATTCTGTATCTCTTAAAGAAATAGAGTCTGCAATTTAATACCAAAGAGAATTCAAGGCCCAGATGGCATCACTGGTGAATTTACCCATATTTTTACAAAAAAAAGAAAGAACCAGAAAATAGAAAAAGAGAGAACATATTTCCTTCCTTCCTTCCTTCCTTCCTTCCTTCCTTCCTTCCTTCCTTCCTCCCTCCCTCCCTCCCTCCCTCCCTCCCTCCTTCCCTCCTTCTCTCCCTTTCTTTCTGCTGTACTGAAGATTGAACCCAGGGGTCCTCTACCTCTGAGCTACACCCACAGCTCTTCATATTTTGAAACAGAGTCTCACTAAATTGCTGAGACTGGCCTCAAACCTGCAATCCTCCTGTCTTGGCATCCCAAGTACTGGAATTATAGGCATGCACCAGCTCCAGTTCATTTTTAAAGCGACACCATGACCTTATTACAAAATCCTGAAAGGACATTTACAAGAAAAGAAAATATAGGCGTTGGTGTCTCATGAACATACTTGCAAAATCCTATTGAAAATATTAGTGAAATTAATCTTGCTGTATATAAAGAAGGAAATATATCATGACTCAGAAGTTTTATCCTAGCAATACGAGATTCATTTAACATATACAAAAAACAATTGATGTACTTATATTTAAAGAAGAAATATTATGCAGTCATCTCTATGAGTGGATCAAACTTAATATCCATTCATGATTTTGGTAGAAAAGAATCTTAGCAAACTAGAAACAGGAGGGAACATCTGTAACTGATTTTTTTTAAATCTACAAAAACTCCACAGCAAACATTAAACTTAATGGTAAAACATTCAGTTTTCCATCTGGAATCTAGAATGGAACAAGGATACTTCCATCACCACTTCTATTCAATATTTTTCTGATTCTAGCTAGTATAAGAAGGGAATATGCTGAAATGAAAGCTACAAGAATTGAAAAGGAATAAGACTACTTGTATGCCATTTGATGTGAACATAGAAAAATCCATACATTATTATTATATTTAGTAAATTATTATTACAAGCTTGATGGATATAACATATAAAAACCAATAATAAATAAATAATTCCTAAATAAACAATTTAGGTTATATAATTGAAAAATAAACCTAACATATACATGTCATTATCAAGCATCAAATATTAGGAATGAATTCAGCCTAGTATGAAAAGCTTCCATATAGTAAATCAGCAAATATTACTGAGAGATAGAAAAATAAAACACTTCATGGAACAAACACACTTTTCATGAATTAAAGCAGCCATTACTTTAGAGATGCCAAATGGGGGATGTAGCTCATTGGTAGAGTGCTGGCCTGGCATTTGTGAAGCCCTGGGGTCAATCCCCAGCAGTGAAAAGAAAATAAATGAATAAATATGCCAGCTCTCCCCAAATTGATCTATAGAGTCAATGCAATATTAATAAAATTTCAACAGCTTTTTATTTCACTAACAATTGGTATAATAATTCTAACATTTATATTGAAATCTACAATAGCAACAAATAGTGGACCAAGATTGGCCCAGATATTCTAAAAGAATAATAAAGTTAAAGGAATTAGACTAACACATATTAAAAATCAATACAAAGGAACATTAATTATGAAAGAATGACACTGGAGCAAAGTTAGACAAATACTCTCTTCCAATGGAAGAGAACAGAGAATCCTAAAATCCTGCCCATATATGGTCTCCAGATTTTTGTCTTTGTAATAAAAGGTATGTGGTCAATTGAATTTCCAAATAGAAAAAAATGACTATTTCTTTATCCATACAAAGAAAATGTGGCATATATACAGCCATAAGTAAGAATAAAATCATATCATTTGCAGCAAAATGAATAGAACTGGAAGACATTATGTTAAGTGAAATAAATAAGATGCAGAAAGACATTTGTACTACATATCCTCTCTGATACATGGATACTAAAAACAATCGACCTGAGTGTGGAATAATTATTACTAGGGATAGGAGAATGTTGGATGGGGAAGAGAGGGTAGAAAAACAGTGGCGCTAGTGAAGAGTTGTATGTTTTCTCTCATATGTGGAAGCTAGAGAGAAAATAGAATACATAAGGAACTTTAAATAATGTGGAGAGAACTGTAGAATAGTGAAAGGGAATTGGTGGAGGGATTTGGGGAGGAGAGAAAGGGGGATTGAGGAAGGAAACGGTTCAAATAATACTATGACAAAACATGAAGGTACCACTACCAATTTCGCTAACATGTACAGGGAAGGAGGACAGGGGAGCAGAGTAGAATGCAGAGGGAAATACACCAAGAGTTGTGTGCATGTATATTTGAATCACATTGAACCTCACTATGATGTATATACTTGCAATATACTAATAAAATTATAAAAAAGGGTGGTTGGATTTGATCACTGCACAGTGTGTGTATGTATAGAAGTATCACAGTGAATGCCATCAATATTTACAATTTATTATGTCCATCAATAGATGAATGGATTACATAACATGGGATATGTATAGAATGGAATTTTACACAGCCATAAAGAAGAACAAAATTACGTCATTTGCAGGGAAATGGATGGAATTAGAGAACATTATGCTTAGTGAGATTAGTCAGTCACAAAGAGTGAAGAGTCAGATGCTCTCCCTAATATGTGGAAGCTAGGGAGAATAGGGTATAGGAGGGACTCCAGGCAAAGACAAAGAATGGAAACCAAATGACCAGACGAATGCATGCATATCTATGTTTAAAGCTGCATAATTCACAATTGCCAAACTATGGAACCAGCCAAGATGTCCATCAACAGATGAATGGATTACAAAACTATGGGATATGTACACAATGGAATTTTACTCAGCCATAAAGAAGAAAAAAATTATGTCATTTGCAGGGAAATGTATGGAATTGGAGAACATTATGCTAAGTGAGATTAGTCAGTCACAAAAAGTGAAAAGTTGGATGTTCTCCCTAATATGCGAAAGCTAGGGAGAAAATGGGGCATAGGAGGGACTTCTAACAAAGAAGAAAAAAAAAACCTTAGATGAGTAAAGAAGAAACCTTAGATGAGTAACTGAGGGAGGTGGGAGGGGGGAAGAGGGAAGCACCCTAATGCACAGGATGTACATACACAAATTTATCAAATCAACTACTTTGCTGAGCCTGAGAAGGTGGGAAGGGGGAGGGAATGGGGGTGGGAATTTGGGGAGGGCTAATTGACCGATGTGTGCATGTATACTTCTACCACCCCGAAACCCATCAAGATGTATGATTACAATGCACCAATAATATATATATATATATATATATATATATATATATATATATAAAAGAAAGTATTCACAAAATTTTTTAAATATTTACAATTTATATGTAAGATAATTTAAAGCCCATTTTCATTTAAAAATATTCTTGCCCTTCTCTAAATGTGAAACTAAAAACAATACAGATTCTTAAAAATAGTATGGGAGATCATTTTATAATTTTGGAAAGATTTCTTAAATAGAACATAAGAAATAGCAAATAAAGGGAAAATTATATTAAATTAAATTATATTAAAAGAGAAATTTTATTTATCAAAAGGTATACCTGAGTGAAAAGAAAAGCCACAGATGGGTAGAAGCTATCTGCAACATATATATTCAATAAAAGATGCATATCTACAATATATATGAAGAACTCTAAATCAAGAAGAAAAATATAGACAACCCAATTTTTAAAATATGTCAAAGAATGGAAAGCACAAAGTTTTTAAAAAGCGCTAAGGAGGAAAAGAGATATCTTCTTCAAATAGAAATGTCAAATTTGCAAAAAAAAGTCTGAAAAATTGTTCCACCTCAAATATAGAGAATTGGAAAATAAAACCATGATAATATGTCACTACTTCCCCATTACATTGGAAAAAATTAAAATTTGTTAATCGAAAATGTTAGGAAGAATGGAGCAATTAGAATTATCAAAAACTATAATTTGGAATGAAAATTATTGCAACCACTTGGCAAGTTAAAAGTATCTGCTAATACTGAGTATGCAGATGACCCAGAAATTACATTACTAGGCATATATCCAACAGAAAGGCCTTAAACCTGCACCCCCAAAAGCAAAGATAAAAATGTTATTGTTCATGAGAAAGTAGAATGGATTATTCAAACAATGCATACTTGACAAAATGAAAAACAATAAATTATCACTATATCTAACAATGTAGATGAATTCTGCAAACATAATATTGACCAGAAATGTCAAATACAAAAGAATACCATTTTGTATTCTTTCATGAGCTGGTCAGTCAGGTGCAGCCAGAAAAGGGCACTCACACAGTTTATTGTATTCACAGGTCCTAGAGAGGGGTCACCACGTGCCATTAGGGGCCACATGAGAGGAGCACCAAGGGAGGGAGCTCAATTGAGCAGGTGGAGAGCTGAGAGAGAGAGAGAGACCCATGAGCAAGTGCCTTTTAGGAGTCAAGGTGGAATACACAGCAAAGGCACGAGAGGATTCCATTGGCACTTTGATATCACTAGGTTGCAGCCCTATCACTCCAGTGAGCCTGGTCACCTGAGCGGGAAGCTCTCAGCTTGTTGGTGGGGATGCTGAGGTTGTAGGAAAATATGATATTTTAAAATTTACAATATAAATACATAATGAATGATTCTACTCACACACACTTTCTTAAAAAGGAAGAACTGATCTATGATATTAGAACTAAAAATAATGGTTGCATGGAGGAGGGAGGGTATAGTGCCTGGGAGGGCCGCCCTGGGATCGTGGTATTCCACTTCCTGCTCTGGGTGATGCGTACTCAACTATGTCCACTTCGTGAAAATGCTCAAGCTGTGCATACGCTGAATTGTATACTACTCTGATTATAGTTTGTACTTCAATAAAAAGTTTACTTAAACAATAAATATTAAATACATAAATATTTCATTTACTTTCATATTCTTCTATGCCAAAGTCATTCGACTGGTTGGAGACACGTAGACTTGGTTGTATTTTGTGTTCTTCTTTTATTCATCATTTTAAAGGCTGTTTTTGGTTTTAAAACAAATATTTGCTCCTTTGGAAAATGAAAGTTAACATCATTTGCACAGTTGTTAAGGAATCCCTTAATCCAATTAAAACTGAAATTAGGGCTTTTCATTTGGTTTCACTTTCTTGTCTTGAATTAATTTAACTGCCATGGTTTGTTCCTTGTTAGCTATTCACTATTCTCCCAATTCCTCTGTTTCTATAGCCCAGTCAGATATTTCTTTGAAGTTGAAGCTTAGTCCCTGCCCCATCCTATGTAGACTAACCCTACTGAATATGTCAGAAATTCTCAAGAAGAGAAATACTGAGCAGTAATTTTTTGCTCTGGATTTATTTGTATTTGATTCTTAGGTGAATGGCAGACAGTTTGCTGGTTAGAAAAATGAATGATTTGTGAAGTAGTCTCAGGGCTGGTCTAGTCCACTATCAAATACCTAATGAATACACAAATGCATTGTAGTAAAAGAATGGATTCTACAGTTCTTCGCTTTAAAAAAAAAAAACTTGCTAGCACACACCAGTACTTGGGAGGCCGAGACAGGAGGATCACAGGTTCGTGGCCAGCCTCAGCTACTTAGTGAGGCCCTCTGCAACTTAGTGAGACCTTATTTCAAAATGAAGAATAAAAAATGGGCTGGGGATGTAGCTTGGAGGTAGAATGCCCCTGGGTTCAATCCCCAGTAATAAAACAAAACAAAACAAAACACAAAAACAAACAAAAACTTCTTTCCACTCTTTAAAATCACAGAGGACTCTCCAAGAGCTTTGGTTTATATTATCTACGTCTAATGATATTTGCCACATTAGAAGCTATTAATTTCCTTAAAATAACTGTAAAATGACTATTACACCTTAACATATATAACACATCTTCATGAAAAGGTATTGTTTTCCAGAATAACAACAAAAAATAAAGTATGAAAGATGTAGCATTGTTTCATGTTTTGCACATCTCTTCACTCTGGCTCAAAAGAAGACAGCTGGATTCTCATGACTGCTTCTGCATTCAATCTGTTGAGTTGTAATATGTAGTAAAGTTCTTGGAAAAGTTTGCTGGAGCCACATGAGAGATTAACAGTGAAAAAGGCAAATAACATCATATATTATTATGAAAATATGTTTAGCTTTTGAGGACAATCTAAAAGGATACTGAGGACCCCCAGGATTCCTCAGACCACATTTTGAGAACCATTAACCTAGGAAATTTTAGAACTTTTTTGGTTATACTATTTAGTCAATTTTTGTAACTCTTTCATGTGTTCTTGGAGAAAAAATTATTTGTAGGAAATTATCCTTTAAAATAATTAATAGAAGTGTAATAGTAATTGCTTAAATAGAATATGAAATATATAAATACTTTCATAGGTTATAAATATAAATCAGGGTCAAACAAATGTTGGCCTACTGTCCTATGGCCTGTTTTTGAATGACTCTTGGACTAATTATGTTTTTTTCATTTTTTAAGGGATTGTTAAAAAAAAACCATACACACAACACACACACACACACACACACACACACACACTCAATATGCAGAAAAAACCATGTGTGGCCCACAAAATATTTGCTATTTGGCTCCTTATAGCAAAAGGTTGCTGATCTTTGAATAAACAAACTACTAATTATATCATTCATATTTGATATTACCATAGATATTTTCTTCTGTTTCATAAGTTAAAATAAAAACAGCAAATTTGTTAAAGTTTTCCAGTAGGAATATGAGTTTTATGGCATTTTACAAAGTTTTGAGTTTCACGTCTTGGCAAGTAGAGCTTTATCCACTCTTAATTTATCCTTTAATGCTATTTTATTTGTTATGATTTTAATGTTGCCATTTAATATTGTCAGTTGCTTTTAATATCACAGTATATTACTAGATTGTGTATTTTAATACAATTTTAGAATATTTGTCTTTAGTAGGTTAGTTTGAGTCATTCACATTTGTTATATAAGTCACATTTGATCTTTCTTCAATCATCTCAGTATATCAAACTTTTTAAAAAATTACTTTCTAATTTGACCATCTGCAATGTTTTCTCTGATTTTCTTAATCTTCCACTAATTTTCAAGGCATATGGCCCAATATTAGGGATTACTAATGTCCATGAAAATATTTGAAGCAACAATGTGAAAAATGAAACTGTTATTCAAGATTCCCATGTAAATGAGATGTTATTAATAGCAATAGATCCTATTTGTTGTGTGAATATCTGTGCAAAGCATTTACCTACATACATACACGAGTTCATATTCACAATGGTCTTGTGAGTAGGCTTCTTCTACAGATGAGTCCGTGGGACTCAAATGAATTGTTCCCAGACACCCTTCCAGTGAGAGTGAGACATGGAAGTCAGACCTCCATCTGGAAGACAGTAAAGGCCCTGCCTCCAGCCTCTTCACTGTACCACAAACCCTCCCTAAGCTGGACAGTCTGTTCCAGAGAGCCTATGGGATAAGCTTTTTTCTTGTTGTAATCTTATTTCCCAACCTGCTCACTCCAGGAAGAGCCATAGCGAGAGCCAACACTTTCATAAGACCACTGCAATTTGTTTGAAATGTTGAACAAATTCACAAAAATTCCAAGAAAATTTAGATGGAAGCCAGAAGGGACTAAAATGCAGTTACTCTAAGATTTCCATGCACAATTGTTCTTTAAACTTTAAATTCAAGCTCCATGCCTGTGTGGTCCCAATCTTATTGATCTACCCCCCCAATAAGGCATTCAGATTTGCAATGTCTATGTTCAAGATCTCTGTTTTCTGTTTTTCAGTTTTTGTTATATAATGTATGGTCTTTCTCTTTTAGACTATAACCTTTTTAGTACTCATATGTCTCTCTTTTAAAAAAAATAACTCCACAGCATTTTAAATTCACATGAAGCCAAATAGTTTATAAATGTTCTCATCTGACTACCTCTTATAATTCTTTAAATACTAAGGAAAAAAAGCTGTTAACATATAGTTTGGATTTTGTCATAAAATCAACCCCAAAGATGAAAGGACACATTATGTCATTTACATTCTTTGTCACTCACTTGAATCATACATAACTCTTTCGAACAGCCTACACTCTGCATTGATCCATGCAGATCCCTTAGTGGGATGGAGGAAATGGCACCTGAGAGGTTCTGACTCACGTTCTTGCTCACAGCAGTGGGCTGGTGTGACCCAGCAGGGGTGGAATTGGAGGGAGGCTTGGCCACCCAGCAGAAGGAGCACCTGGGTTCCTGAGTGCATGCTCAGCCCAAGAAGTCTGCATCTGGCCAGACTTCCAGGCAGCCTAACTCCTTATGCAAACATGATTTGGGGGCTTCTGGTTGGTAGTCTTCAAGGCTCTATCTCTGCCCTAATTAATGAGAATGAAAATTTAGGCTTACTTATACAAAAAAGCATAAAACTTCAGATCATGTACTTTGGCTACAAACCACCCTTACTTCAAAAGACACAGAAAAGGCCCGTGGGAAAGAGCACAAGATCCATACTGTGTTTGGTTTGAACCCCAGTTCTGGCACTTAGTAGCCATGAGACTTCTCTGTGCCTTGCTTTCTTTGTCTATAAAATGGGGTAGTAATAGTATCTTCCTCACAGGATTGTTGTAAGGATTGAATGAGTTTATAATAAATTACTTCATGCCCCCAAAGGGTAAATATTTAGTATAAGTTAGTCATATCATCATCTTTACTTTTAATACTTTGTTTCTCCACCTGTACCTCTCTCCTCTTCCTGCCCATTCCTCCCGCCCAAATTTTCAGCTTCTTAACTTTTATGTTGTCTTTATAAGTTGCCTCATCTCCTTTGAGAAAAAGTTAATCCTAGAAATATATTCTTATGATACATAAATAGATGGAAGAAAAGGAAGGAGGGAGGAAGTAAAGGAGAATACTATGTATGGAGTTAGTGAGGGCAGAATGTTCCTGTTTTGTTTACTAAGGTCATCTGCTCTCTAATTTTCTAATCTAAATTCTCTGGTATCCTGATAACATCTGGGAAAAGGGAAGGTGGTACTTGGAATCATAGAACTCTACTTCCTGGGGCATTGCTCCCGTCTCTGGCTACAGTGCCCTGTCTTCGCCAGCCTCAGCAGTTGCTACACACTGCATATACCTAGTCACTCCTCCATCTCTGATTCACCCTTTCTCAATACAGAACCAGGCAATCGGTACCCATCAGGGTTGGCCTTAGAGATGGAAGGAGGATACTGGCTGGCTCTCCATCTTGGTCAAGGTGTTAGTATCCCAGGAATCCTTCCCCTCTTCTCAGCTTCCACTGTGGCTTTCATACAGTATCCACTTTGGGGAGACGGCTCATGACTCTCTCTTTTAGATATGACTAAAAAAGAGTGTGACTTCAGTGGGTTAAAGTACAAGCATCACCTAGAAGTAGCTCCTCAGATACAGTTATTAGTTAAGGTTAATTAAACTTTTAAATAATTTATGCCTTGTTTCTTTCCACAAAGGATTCAAGGACTCTGGTTAATTATTACTAATAAAGTTTTGGAAACTAGCATATTTCCCCACACTGGAAATGAATATAATTATACCTCCTTTGAACAAGGGTGTCTTGGAATAAAGAGAGTAAAATTCACTAATAAGAATGACATGATTGATAACTCTGACATGTACTAGATCAAACACTCCGTGCAGTTTTGGGGGCCAGGAATACGAAGGCCCTGGGGTAGGATGGACTAGATATTAGCAGCCAGTCAGCACCAGTATGGATTGTGATTAGCTTCCTTTTAGGCACAAGGTGGTATGCATATATGATATTTAATTAGCCAGAGGGCTCAGAAGTTGCCTCTCCAGCTGGTTTTTCACTCGCCATGTGACTTTCAGCTAGTTGTTCAGCTTTGTACCCCAGAATCTCTTCTGTAAAATGAGGAAATTAGAAGACATCACTAAGAAATCTTCCTTTCTGTGATTTGACCCTTATAAACTCCACATCACAATTTAGTCATATAGCTGTTAAATTGATTGACATTCTTTAAAGAGATACTTAAAACTTTTTCTGAGCACCTCTTCCCTCCTTCCCTTAATTTCCAACTCTGTAACAGCTTTAACGCTAAGAATAGAACATGGCATTGAAATGAGCTATATATTTCTACATTTATATGGGAAAATTCTTTGAGTGGCTTTAGTTGCCTGCATGGTTAGATATTTAGCCCTTTAATTTCACTGCAGTAATTCATCCATTTTATTCACCTACAAGACAGTGTGTATCTGATTTTTTTAATTACAGTCACAAGAGACACCAGTACAACTGAGCTCTGCTGGGAGCCATGTTCATTTTCCTTGCAAGATTATACATGAACAATGGTTACTGAAATAAGTGAAATCACAAAGTCCCTAAAATAGATACAGGTATATTTCTTCCTACAGGCAAACAGTAGCAATTCTTCTTACAAATATTAACTCAGTTGGTATTTGATCCTTAGAAAAGGTTCTTGATTTGGTTCTCCTTACAAATTATTCTCAGGATAAAATGCCAGGGATACCTGAAGGTTTCAGAATAATTCAAAAGCATAGTATCGCTCTTTCTCCTCCTGTAACTGCCATTTGCTAACTTCCCAATTAATTCTTCGCACCCGCCCTCCTCCCGCCTACACACCCCTGCATACGATCTGTCTTAGTCATTTGTCACTATCTACTAGAAGCAGTATAGTAGCACCTTGATTAGTATTCACAGTAATTATTTCACAGATTCTTAGTGGAATGTACTTATTTGCTTCCAGCAAATTTTCAGGTTGCTTAAGGTCAAGCCCACTTCAATCCAAGAAAGGGTATTCAATAAACATCTTATCCTAAGACACTGAAATAATTATTTGCTTCATCAAGGTTTGACTTAATCCCTCAAATTAAATTCTATGTGGAAGGATGGCACAGAAGGGGTCATTGCTTGAAGGGTACTAGATGAGTGGGTGAAAAACCTGGAAGGGTGTTAGTAACTGCAAATCCAGCAAAAAAGAAGTTCTGAAGCGACGAAGTGCTGCCACTCTGGGAAGGTCTACTTCTCAACTAGCAAATGACAAAAGAGATTTGAGAGTAAGTAAATTTTCTAAGGGGTTTCAGTTCCTATGTTTCAACATATAGTGTCCCCAAAATGCACAAACATGTGTGAACATACACACACATGCACCATACATGGCTGTGCAGCAATAACTCAGAACTACTGCAGATAAGTCCACAATATATCTCCAAGTTGGGTGTATTAGGTAGTAAAACTTTTAAAGATAGGCTTTATACCTTATTTGACTTCCTATCCCTAGTCTCTACCCCAGTGCACAGAAATGGTCAGTGAACATGTTACTGACAAAGTAACAATAATAACAATAACTAAGCATTTTAATCATTCATCATAATTTTATTTAATATCATACTAAAATGCTATCAGATATATACTTTCAGTATCCTTATTTTATAGGCAGGGAAATTGAGACCTAAAATAATTTACTTGCCCAAAGTCTGTTCCCAGAGTCCATGATCTAAGGATCACTAAGAATATACTTTCATGAAAACTCTGAAAAACAAACTATTATTTACAGTTTCCAAAAGGTTTGCTTATAAGAAGTTATTTGAAACTAATGGCTTTTGCCATTCTCATTTTAAAGATCTAGTAGGAGAGGCAAAAGAGTAACTAAATAAATTCCATATGCAACTATCAATGAATACTGGGAATATCATTTTGCAATGATATTCAGTTTTATAGGAATGCATATCCCCCCAAAATTGAATAGAAATAGCCCTATATACTGCATTAAATATTTTACTAATACAGTCATTATTTGTATGCAAGGACCCCAAAGAAAATATTGAAGTCTGCAGATATTCAAGTCTCATGTTTTAAATGGCATAACATTTTCATTAAACCTACACACATCGTCCTGTATACTTTAAATCATCTCTAGATCACTTATCTAATCATCACTTTAAATCATCTCTAGATTACTTACCCAATATAAAGTAAACGTTATATGTATAAGAGTTATACTGTTTTGTTTAGGGCATAATGACAAAAAAGTCTGTGTATGTTCAGTACAGATGCAACTTTTTTTCAAATATGTTTGATCCACAGTTGACTGAGTCCAAGAATGCAGAGCCCATGGATAAGAAGAGCAGAGGGTCATTGCTGTAGCTCAAGTGGCTCATGGGCCTCATCAGACTTTCCAGGATCACATCCTGTCTTTACTTGCCTTCGTGCTGAGCCTGGATCTCTGCTTACTACGCTTCCCAATGACCAGGCAGTGTTTTGCTGTCTAGTATGCAGGTCACAAAATAAGCAATAGTGAGTATGGTATTTCTCAGAGCGGGACTCAGAGCCTTTTTTTCATCTTCTTTTATAGGCTATTCTGTTAACTTTTCTGGGTTGACAGTTGAAGCCCAAATGGGCAGTCTTTACTTATATTTACTATTCATTCATCTCAGTTGTTTATATAAAGAGTTATTCGTGAACAATTCAATTTAAAAACCTAAGAAAAACTTGGGAATAAAAGACTACCAATGAGGTGTTAAGCAGCCTAATTTAGTTACACATTGCATTGTACGGAGAAAATAAACCAAATTTCCTTTGTAAATTCACTCTGAAAGTAATTTCTTGTCTTTACAGAAATAAAAGGCTGTCTAAAATATGTTCCTGTTGTGTGTTCTGTAGACATGTGCCATTCAAAAATCATACCCTGTTTGTCCCATTTTCAGAGATGTATAACAATTATTCCTTAACTTTATGTTCAGAAATTCACATATGTGAGTGAAATACCTTTTGGCCTTTACATTTTCTTTTCAAAAAATATTATTTTTTACTATAAATGATTATATTCTGATTCTTAAAAGTTTTGTGTTAAAAAAGAGCAAGGATATAGGAAAAGAAATTTGTTATAATCCTTTTAATTGTTGGGTTATTTAAAATTAGAGCTCAGATTGCTTCAGTGAGAAAGCATGAATTCTGAAAATAAAGATAAGGATACTTTTTGTTTTTTGTTGGTTTTTCTCTGTGTGTGTGCGTGCGCGCGCATGTGTGTGTGTGTGTGTGTTTTGTTTAGTTTAGTTTTCTTGCTTTTGGTCTGAAGGGATAGGAAACCAAATAAATAAGTGGAATTCAAAAAATGTATATTGCATGTGAAAATTAAGGGTTAGAAGGGTGACAGGAAAAAGACGTCATTTCAACCAAAAGAGTTATTTGTGGTTTTGCAGAATCTAGCCCCTTGCTCTTAGTAGCCAGCACTCAGTGGAGAGAAAGCTGGTCAGACCTAACATCATCTTCGAAATGCCAATCTTTGTACTTTGAAATCCACAAATAACTTTTCTTATTTCATCCTCATAACAATGCTATGAAGTGGAATTCATTATCCCTGTTCTAGAGACAACACTGAGTTGTAGAGATGTTAAATGGCTTTACCAAAGCCACCAGATTGATCAGTTATAAAAGTAGGATTAGAAACTAGGACTTAACTCCTACACTAGTGTTTATTCTGTTACATTTGGCTGCTTCCATGTGATGAATGTTGATAATCATGATAATGCTAACACTTATTGAGCTCTTATTATGTGCAGGACACTATTCTAAGTGCCTTACATGCATTAATTCCTTTAATAACATGACGTAATAATCCCAAGAAATTTCACCTTACAAAATTCATTCTGCATCTACAAATATATAATTCCCTTTGGCGTTATGCAAAGTTATCACCTTCACGGTTCTGGAATCCAGAGAATTTTTGCTGGATTGTGTAAAATGCTAGACAGAAGAATGAAAGAAGCAGATGGCCACCCTCAGGCCTAGAAAGGAGAAAAATGGACCCTGACTAGGGAGAAAAATCAGTATTATTTCATATGATAAAAAAAAGGCTGATACTGTTTTCCCTAACTCAAACACCTTCCAAAGTAAATCCAAGATTTCTTTTACCCGTTTTCCAATTTAGTGCTATTGTGATGTACAGTTGTCTTTTGATTATAGTCTACTAGACCCATTTTGCAGAGAATTAGTGATAATTTTGTTACTTTTAAATCCTGGTTTCAGTTGTTTCTATGCAAATCATTTATTGAAGAATATATGAGTTTAATTTTAGCAAAAGACAGCAAAATGAATCTTAGCAATGGCTATTTGTTTTCTATATAAAACTAAAACCTATTCTATTGGATTTTTTATTTTAATTCATAGAAAAAAATTAAATGTTTCCTTCCTTTGTCTCTGGCCCAGAAAGTCTTAAATAAGTTTTAAAAGTGTGGTCACCATCTCCATTAGACACCTATTGTACTCCACTTTGCATTTTTCAGCCCACCTTTTCTGCAGCCATAGTCACAGTAACCAGCTTCAAATAGGTATAATTTGACAGCACTAGGTCTCCCCTGCACCACAAATCTTTCACATTTTCCCTGGGACACTCTGATCACTGAACAAGATGCTTGTGTGAATGTGACCATTACTCATGCATCCATAGCCTGGGTCTGCAAAAGAGTCAATGCTTTTAAGTGTGTGAAAGGTATGGATAAATGTTGCTCTCTTCCATTGTTCAGGTGGGCCGTTCTGAGGCAAATTCTGGAAGATTTCTTAATGGGCCCCAATTAAAGGGAACTCAAATTGCCCTCGGGGCAACAAATCTTTTGCACTAGCTTGAGTTCCTTGCCTGTCTCACTTTTCCTAAACCCCTCTTCTGTTCTCTGCATACTAAAATAAACTACCTGCATACAATCTCTTGGCTCCTGCTCTGCTTTTTGGGGTAACCCATGCTAAAATACTTGGTTTTGCAAGTGACTTTACAAAGACGACTGGTATAGTTTGGATTTTAAGTGTCACCCAAAGGCCAATCTGTTAAAGGCCTGATTCCTAGCTTGGTGCTATTGGGAGGTAGTAGAAACTTTAAGAGGCAGGGTCTAGTTTTTAGGTTTTTAGGTCATTGGGGATGTGTTCTCAAACTGGCTAGGTGGGACCCCAACCCCTTCTTTCTCTCTTACCTCCAGGACATAAGTGAACAGTTTCACTCTGCCATGCACTGCTGCCATGACCAAAGCAACATGTTTCATGAACTGAAACATTTAAATCTGTGAGCCAAAATAGCCTTTCTCTTTCTATGTTCATTATCTAGGGTATTTGTTATAATAATAGAAAGGTGACTAACACACAGACCCTCAGAATGGAACTCTGGATTGAGAACTATTCCCAGTTAGATGGCAATAAGGGCACCACTGCCAGTGTAAGTCAGTGGTGATAGTCTTGGTTTGTACTAGCAACACAGTACCTAAAGCTTTTGGGCATGGGCAGAGAAGGAGGTAAAGTTTTGGCTTATGGCACCACTCATATTGGAGCACTGGTAACCAGAAGCATGGTAGAATTGGCTAGTTTTTATTACTTATTTTGAAAATCTTGAAAATAAATAAATGTTCAAGATGGCCAAAAATCAACTCTCAAACATGCTGTGAAATCAGAGGCCTCCATGGTAGCATTTTTTTAAGTATCTAACTAAAATGATTATTTATTTATTTATTTTAATTTATTTATTTTAAGAGTTCTGAGCCGGGCCTGGTGGCACACGCTTGTAATTCCAGTACTTGGGAGGCTGAGACAGGAGGATTGCAGGTTTGCAGCCAGCCTCAGCAACTTGTGAGGCCCTCCACAACTTAATGAGACCCTGTTTCAAAATAAAGAATAAAATAGGACTGGGGGTGTAGCTCAGAGGTAGAATGCCCCTGGATTCAATCCCCAGTACCACAAAAAAAGAGTTTTTAATTTTGTAGATACAATGTACAGACACCTGGAAAATTGCAAGACCCAATTAATATTTAGCAGTAGAAACTAGGTGTGGTCAGTGTACACCTGTTTATAATATTTTTGTTTATGATATTGTCATTTTTTCTTTATCAAATTCTTTTTCCATTGGTTGTCATTCAGAATGAGTTTCTTGTGGCTTGAGGTAGCAGATGCTTCCTCTAGGACACTGGGATTTCTTCTACAGATCATAGAGGTCTTAGGTATACATAATAAAGAAAAGAAAGAAATCTACACTAAATTAAAAAAACAACTTTAACCTTAAACAATTCACAAGGACCATAATTGGATAATTTGTGGAAAGAATTATAAACAACCCAAACCACGTTCGAAAAATATATGGTGTTGTGTCAATTCTCAGAAAACATGCAGATGGACTCAAGGTCTATTTTTTTCCCCAGTGTTGTAAACTTCATTTGCCTAGTTCTACAATAGAATGGAGCTAAGTATATTTCTTGATTAGGACCCTAGGTCCTGGGCTGAGGCAAACGATGTTAGGGTTTGGATCTTTGAGAAATATTTACTAAAAATAGAGGTGTAATGGTTTGGATTTAGAATGCCCCCTACCCCTCACAGAAACAAGGTAGAAATGTTGGAATTGGGGCTTGGTTGCTTAGGAGGCATCCCTGGGGGTGTGGCTTTGGGGGTTATATGGTTACTCTTCCCCCTGCTCTCTCTCTCTCTGCTTCTACCCTCCATGATGTGAGAACTTAGTGTTGCGCTCTTGCTCTCTCCACTTCCTGCTATCATGCCCTGAGCTCTGGAGACCCAGCCTGACATGGACTGAACCTTGAAATTTCCAAAACCTGTGAGCGAATTAATATTCCTTCTTCTAAGTTGTGCAGTCAATTGTTTTGGATTAAGGCAGTGAGAATGCTGACTGAGAAAGAAATTGGTACCAGGAGTTGGGTCACTACTGTAAGTCTGACCATGTGTATTGTGAGTTTTTAGAACTGATTTGTGAGAGGAAGTTGGAAGGGCCAGAATGTGGCTAAAAAGGTAGACAGTAGAGACTGTGCTCAGATTTCAGAGGGCAAAGAGGACTCCATAGGAAAATGGAATAGAGGCCACACATGTTACATTCTGGCAAAGAACTTATCAGCATTTTGCCCATATCCTGAAACTTTGTGTGGATGCTGAATTTAAAGATGACAGAAGCTGGGTGTGGTGGCACACACATGTAATCCCAGTACTTGGGAGGCTGAGACAGGAGGATAGCAGGTTTATGGAGCAAACAGTGAGACTCTTTTCAACCTAGTGAGACCCTGTTTCAAAATAAAAAATAAAATAGGGCTGGGGGTATAGCATGGAGGTAGAATGCCCCCGGGTTCAATCCCCAGTACAAAAAAAAATGGAATGATTAAACTTGTGAAGAAAATCTCAAAATAGCAAAGTATTCAAACTGCACTATGGATATTGTTGTCCATGTTCAGCAAATTGTACACCAAATTTTGGGAACAGAAAGTAAAGCATAGAGACTTTATAGATTTGCAGTTTGACCAGAAAGGCATGTGTAAAATTGGGGCCCAGAGAGACATTATTCTGGAAGAAAGTAAGATGGGTGAAAGGAAGGAGAAAGTGGTGATAGCCCAAATGGAGGTGGGAGTAGTGGCTGCAATGATGGAAGCAGGGCCAGCAGAGGCTGTGATAGAGATGAGCCCAGTGGTGGCCTGGTTGGAGGCAGGCCCAACAGCTGTGATTGAAAAAGGACCAGCAACCATGATTAAAGAGGGTGTGACCACCAGCAACTACCTGGTGGCAGGTGATCTCAGCATTCACGTAATTCTAGCTTTGCTGGATAAAAGGGGTCATGTAATATTCCCTCCAGATTTCAAAGGAAGTCCCAGAAAGCCAGGCAACTGTGGCAGGGTCAGAATCTCTACAAGCAGGTCCAAAGGGGTCAATTTGTGTAGCTGTGGAGGTGAAGCCAAGGTTGCAAAGAAAACTCCTGAGATTTAGGAAAGCCAGAAACAACTGCAAGGAAAGGCTGCAAGATGTGATCCATGGAAACAGGTTAGAAGAGCCAGCATGTCGCCCATTGCAATCAACCAGGCCATAGGGGCAGGGCTTCCCAGGCCGTATGGAGATCATATCTCACCACCATGTGCCCCAAATGCTAGAGGTGGAGCTGTAAGATCAAATGCTTGCCCTGCCTGATTTCGATTCTGTTTTTGTCCCATTCTTTCTTTCTATGGCCTTATTCCTCTCTTTTGGAATGCAAATGTTTACTCTGTGCCATTATACATTGGATGTGTGCAACTGCTTTTTTTTTACCGGGACTCAGAGCCAAGAGTTTACCTTGAGTCTCAGAGGAGACTTGGACTTTGGACTTTTGAGTGATGCTAAAAATATTAAGATTATAGCACTCTTGAATTCTATAAATGCATTTTGCATTCTGAAGTGGAGGTAAGGTCTAGGGGGTAAGACGTGGACTGTCATGGTTTATATTTAGAATATCCCCCTAGACTTCATGGAAACAAGGTAGCAATGCTGGAATTGGGGCTTGGTTGCTAAGGAGAGGTCCCTGAGGTGTGGCCTTGAGAATTATATGGTTCCTTCTCTCCCTGCTCTCTCTCTGCTTCCAGCCTCCATGACGTGAGAGCGCAGTTTTGTGCTCTCCCTCTCTGCTTCTTGCCAGCATGCCCTGAACTCCACAGACCTGGACCAACATGGACTGAACCCTGAAGTCTCCAAAATCTGTGAGCAAATAAATTTCCTTCCTCTAAGTTGTGCAGTCAGTTGTTTTGGATTACGGCAGTGAGAATGTTAACTGAGACAAGAGGCTACTTGCAAACAGTAAATGTGAATGATTCTGTGATATTGCCAGCAAACAATAAATGTGAATGATTCTAAGATATTGCCATTTTATTCTGATGGTTAATATTACCTATCAACTTGATTGGGTTAAGGGATACCCAGAGAGCTGGGAAAAATTTTTTTCTGATGTGTCTGTGTGTGTGTTTCTGCAAGAGAAAAGCATTTGTATCAGTAGACTGACCAAAGAAGATTGTCCTCACCAATGTAGGTAGGCATCATCCAATTCACTGAGGGCCCAAATAGAACAAAAAGGCAGAGGAAAGGTCAATGCACTTCCTCTCTCTTCTTGATCTGAGACATCCATCTTTTCAGCCCTCTGATATCAGAACTCCAGATTCTTGAGCCTTCTGATTCCAGGGTTCAGACCCAATTTCTGGGTCTCAGCCTGAGACTGAGAGTTACACATTCAGCTCCCCTGGTTACCAGGCTAATGATCTTGGGCTGTTTTATAGCACACCAGCTTTCCTGGTACTCCAGTTTTCAGGCTGAAAACTGGATTTCTCATCCTCCATAATTACCTGAGCCAATTCCCATAATAAATCCCTTCTCATATATCTATATGTATTATGTTGTTCTTTTTCTCTGGAGAATTGAAACACAACACACACATATGTATGTGTGTATATAAGTATATGTATGCATATTAGCTTATTTGTATGTGTATAAACTTATTTGGGAAAAAGTGTGGGTAGGGTGACTATACATCCCAGCTTGCCCAGGGAAGCCCCAGTCTGTGCTTGCTACACTGACAGAATTTTGAATAATACCTCATTTTACATCTAAAAGTGTCCTAGTCTGGACTATGAATTATTGGTTACTCAATAGATACAGCATCTGAAGACAAACTGCTGAAGTTTTACTGCATCCATGCATAAAATAGATCAGTTAAACACTAAACCTGTTTCTTCATCTGTAAAATGGGCATAATCAAATTAACAACATCTATATACGAGGGTTGTTGTAAGAACTGCATACATTGATTAACTAATAAGGTACTTAGCATAGTATTGTTTGGTTCACAGTTATTGCCCAAGGAATATTAGCCATGATTTTTTTGTCACTATACAATGCTTTCCTGATTTAAAACAGGTAGCACAAGAACCCATGTTACTATTCAAAGAAACATCCTGAAGATGCTTTCTATTTATCCCCACTGCATGCTTCCACCATTCTTAGAAACTCCTTAGAGTGTCCCAAAAAAGGATTCAATAACTAAGATCTCTTTCCTTTGTCAGAGGTACAGCCACTTGGCTTCTCTTCCAGTTTCAGTTCCAAGTATGACACTTTTGAAACAAACTCCATCGTTGCCCACTAATTTAAAACTGGATTTTGAAAATAGCTTATCGTTAGAATTCACAGGAAGTCACACCCGTCACTCTGAGACTGCCAAGAAGGAGGGTGCTGGAACTTCCTAATCTGTCTTCTTTTCTGAGTGGGCATTCATACTTGTACACCCTGCGCCTTGGCCAGGAAGGTTTACCTCTGGAGGGCAGGTTAGGTGGGAAAACAGTGAAATTGTAGCTGGGAGCAGATGCCAGTGTGGAGGTGGCATGGTGGTCCTGAAATATCAGAGTTCTTGCTGAGAGGGAGATGGCTGTGGAAATGACACTTTAATTGTCCTCAACACTGTAGCTCAGTTCATAGAGAACAGAAAACTATTATTTAAACAGATGGCAAGCCTGCCCATCCATAACCAGGCATTTAATGAGATAAAACAGAGCAGCCAGGGTTGTAGGTATGTGAATCCAGACCATTTTGGAAGACATCAATTTAATTGCACTTCTATTTTTGTGAAATCTGTTCCCAACTGCTTATCATGTCCTCTATTCTACCGTCCTTTTTCTCTCTTTATTTTTATCTTTCTTGCCTTTCTGTTGTTTGGGTCAAAATAAAATGGATGTTTCCTTCCCTGACTCCTAGTGCTATGGTGTTTCAATTGGAAATATAATTGGGGCAGCCTTGGGAAACTGAAGATTTGTGGCTTCTGATACCAGAGGGACCTGGGTGTGAATCTCTACTCAGCTATTCAGTGCACAGTTCCTCTTCCACAAAACTGTGATTTTCAGAGACCTTTTTAAATTAAAAAAAATAAATATATGAAAAATTCAAGTTCCTAGCCTGTAATAGGTGCTCAATAAAAAAACAGTGGTTGCTATTATGATTACACTCAGCTTTTCTTAAGAGTTGAATTTATTATCTCCTGAGTCACCCTTCTCAATCCATTCTATGCCTTTGGCATAACCAGGATCATTGTCAAGGAAAGATAATTATATGGTAGAGTAATAACTTCATTATTATTATTTTCTCATTGCCCTATCTGAATTATTCCTGCCATACATAAAAGCACTGCCCTTTGTACTGCCTCAGGCAATAGAGGAACGACAAGTTGGTCCCAAGCAATGAATAAGTCTAATATATTCATGTCAAGTCAATTAGGTTCAGTTCTGTGAAAGTCTACATGTATAAAAATGGAATGTTATGGGTGCAGTGAGCAAGGCATCATCACAGCTCATGCCTTTAGCATCATATGATTTGGACAGTGTGCTGCTACACAGGTCTTAACTATATAGCCTCTGCTCTGGAAGGTATGCCTCTGATGCTCCTCCTTAGATGCTGTTCACAGGATGTGTCCGGACCAGAAAAAGTCCTACAGTCTACTTCTGGTATATGTGGCCTCTCATGTCTCCTAGTATGCACAGCCTCTTTAACTAGAAAAGCAGAACGTCATTACCAAGGTTCCGATTTAAGAGACAACTTCATTTTAGCAATAGTGAGTACTATAGATGAAATGCTGAACACATAGCTGTATGGTTTTATTAGTATTTTAAGAGTTCATGGAATTATAGCTTACAGACCATATTTTTATATGTTTTCTCATAGGAAAGAGAATTATATGTATGTTTTCTTTACATATCCTGACCTAAATTAAACCATATTCATTTCTTTACTTTAATTAGCTATAACTTAATCTTAATGCTTTTAGGCTAATGCTGAGTTCTCTGTGAAATGGGGAAACTTTTTTTTACCTAAGACAGAGAGGAACTTGTAGGACACCAGACCCCGATGCAAATGCTATTAGGAATCAAACAGCAATACAAACAGCAGAGTTGGTGTCTACACAGGGAAATGGAAGCCCTACATAAGGAGATTTAAGTGAAAAAAATTAATAAATGAAACTTCTGCAGGCTGAGTTTGGTCTAAGGCTTTCATTTGCAAACAATGCCTAAATGATTGAATGTAATGTCTGCAATGTAGATTTTTATTGCAATGTATTTTAAGTTTTGTTTATAAAACACAGCATGCTGATTCCTTTTCAAAATTGTCCTACTTCAGTATTTTCCAATTAACCTTGGTAAATTTAGAATATTATATTCAAACCTCAATATGATCTCTATTATTTTCACTGATTTTTTCATATTGAATTTTTCATACTGGCTATAGTCCACTGAGTAGAGGTATAATAGGCTCAGGGATAATTTACTGATTATAAATGTTCAAGTGTTAGAAATTTACTTAGGAACATACAGTACACATCTAAATATTGAGTGAACTCATTCATTAAATCATTACTTTTCTATTAACTCTTAATTCACCAAACATTTAAAGAGCACCTCCATGTGTGAGGCACAGGCTGTTGTTAAGTGACTTTTATTCTGTGGAATACAATGTGATAAGGCATATAAATGAAAAGTAGATAGTTTTATATAATTAAAGAAAAAGTGTTTTATCTAGAGAAATTGAGAAAAACTGACTTGAATACAAGAGACACAAAATTACTAGAAGGAGGACTTTGTTAGGCTGTAAGTGGGTGTGAAATATTCTAGGCATTTACAGAAAATACTGTAAGTCAGTATCTGAGAGTAGAAAATATGAGCTAACTCTTGATCTTCACTGTGATATGAAGAATAAACTATTTACGACAACAAATTATACGAATATTTAAACCTTTAAAAAAATAAAATCAGGAATGTGCCCATGGTGCTCTCTGATTTTTCCTTTGGCTCATTTGTCAAGAATCTCTGAAGGATAATCCTTATTTTTAATGGAAGCTGATATAGTTGCCAAGACAGGATTGTGCAATTTCAGAAGTTAAGGACATTTTTTGCACTAATGTTCTAATGTTCTATCCACAGTACCTAGGATAGTACTTAGCATATTGTAGGTATTCAATAAATATTTGTTGAATAACTAAATAGATGAATCATTGAAAATTAAATCAAGAGGACTGAAGTGAAGGGATTTATCTTCTATTTTAACACAAAGACCACTTAGGAAATATGTTGAGCAGTTCTCAAAGCTTCTCATGGACATCATGGAGCTCACCAGGATGCTTCTATTTGTAAAAAAAAAAAAAGTCTCTCTAATAATTTGACTCAGGTTAGGCAGATGGTCAATAATGAACAAAAATTTTGGAGGAATTTATTCTTCCCCTTTCATAATGTAAATGTTTCATTCTATGACATCAAACTGACTGATTGGCATTAGATTCTCCACTGCACATCAGAATAGCAATTTTAAGTGCAGTATACATCTAAGTTTGAGAATGATGGAGCTGCTTCTTTTACTTAGTGTTAATATTTGACATTGGATTTACAATATCCATGCTTTCAAATTTTCTGTTCCCCTCCTACAGTGCTGACTATCAAACCCAGGACCTCATGTATGCTAGGCAAGCACTCTACCGTTGAATTACATCTCCAAACCAATTTGTTTTTTAAAAATATTATTTGATTGATATCAATACTCAATGTGTAGTATTTAGTAACAGTAAGAGATATACAGTATCAACCAAGTTATATGTTATAGCTAAAAAGCACATAACTATGGATCCCAGGCTCTTAGGAGATAGCTTAGATTTCACATATTCTGTGCAAACTCCCTCATAATATGAATGCGGGTTATCATTAACTGGGAACCCGTTCTTTGTGAGGCCTATGCCAAGGTCTTCATTTATACTGTGTCTAATGATAAAGGTGGCTGCTATGCTTTGGATAATGTTTATGTATATCTCCAAGGGTTCGTGTGTCAGAGCTTTGTGACCACTTGGATGACAATGAGATGGTGAGACCTTTAAGAGGTTGAACCTAGTGGGAGGTCACTGGGGCATTGCTTTTGAAGGGGTTAAGTAGTTCTCCACGGGACACTGGTTAGTTCTTTAAAGAGGGCTGTTATAAAAGAGAAAAATTGACCCCTCCTGGATCTCTCTGGCCTCCTGTTTTATCGTGTGATCTCTCTCTCCCACCAATGTGATGCCATGCACCATGAAACCTTCACCAGAGCTGAGATAATGTTGGTGCCATGCCCTTGAACCTCCCAAACTGAGACTTAAGTAAACCTCTTTTTCTTTATAAAGTACCCAGCCTTAGGTATTTTGTTATAGAACAGAAAACAGGCTAATACAGTAGTTACAGGTGAAATAACTGATATACAAAGAGAATGGGTGACTTCTATATCACACACAAAGTGTCAAGGTGTTTGTGGACATTTGCATTTAACTGATTTTGTGTTTTATTTGGAATTCTGATATTATGGTTACTTTGTACTTCATTTGCTAAGATTTACTTTATCACACACAAGTACAACTATATCAAGAGGTATAATGGAATTTAAGATAAAAAGCACAATAGGATCACCATAGTCCTCCCCTGGTGTTTACATTCACAGCCCTTCTGTCAGTTTTCTTCATTCACAAAACTTCTTCCTACTTTCACACCTGTTGGTCCTTCTGCCTGTAGGGCTGTTTCCTAAATCGTCACCATCTTTCCAATCTTCATTAAGACATCCCTTTACTTTTCCTTGGTGCTCTGTTATTTTTCTTCATAGCACTTTGCACACTATTTTTGTGCTTATTTGGTTGTCTCTCTCTCTCCCTGAAAGGCAAGAGCCACATCTGTTCATAACTTAATCAGCCTGAACTGCTCTAACAGAATACCATGGACGGGATGGCTTAGAAAACAGACATTTGTTTCTCACAGTTTTGGAGGTCAGAAATCAAGGATCAAAATAGCAGCATGACTGGATTCTGGTGAGGACTATTTTCTTGGTTTTCCTTCTTGCATCTTCATATAGCAGAGAGAAAGAAAAAAGCTCTACCCTCTCCACATGTGATCATGAGCTCCACCATGCGATCCTCTCCACATGCAATCATGAGCTCCACCATGCGATCATGTAAACCGAACAATGTTCCAGAGATCTCTTTTTCAAATATGACCACCTTTGGGTTAGGAGGGTTCCAACATATTAATTTTGGAAGGATATAGTTCGGTCCATAGCAGTTGACATAAGTCTGTGCTTGGTATATCACTGGTTTCTAATATATTTTTAGTGAATGAATAAATGCACAATGTCCAGAGATTTGAGTCCCTGTGAAGTTGCTAAATAAATAACTGAACCCAGAAATACAGGGAAGACTCCAGCATTTAAGTAAATATGTTATTTCCAATCCAAGAGGCAAGGAGCTCAGGAGCTGCTGAGAAATCAAAGCTACAAATGAAAGAATAGTTGCATAAAAAATTCTGAAGTGATACCAAATCCTGAGCATTATGGCCTGCTTCTGAGCCTACAATAGCAGATCCCTGCCTTTTTCTACGTTTTTCCCTTTAAGCAGGGCCAGTAACATGATTTTTCAGGGCTCATTGCAAAATAAGAATGCATGATTCCTAGTTCAAAAAACAGGAAAATGTGTCATTAAAGGCACAAAATTATAAAGCCCTTTCCTTTCTTCCATGGTCTCTCTTGACATATGTTATTATTTATTTACCATTTAATATTGTCAAGAAAAATTTAAACAATAATTACTGTATTAGCATGAATCATACCTGCAATATAAGTTTTAAATGCACATGTATCTGCATTTAACTCATCTGAAGAATACCAAAATTACACAGTTCATATTTCACACCCTGCAGATACATATGTATTGGAAATGCTCCACAAAACTAACTTAGCTATTTTTTATTTTATTTCTTGGTATGTGCACATTTTACTCATGATATCTACCTTTGGCTTATTGATGAGTAAGGAAAAATAGAAAGAAAAAAAGATATTTAGGTTGCCCTATCTTTCTCTTTTCTTCTATGTCATCATTTCCGTGTAATTAGTTGGCTACTACACCAAAGTAGCAGGAGTAAAAAAGGATAGGATAAGAGTCCTTTCTTTGAATATCTTCTTCTTTTGGATGAACAGAAAGTGAGGCCTCTTGGTGCTGTCAGCACCTTCACATGGCCATAAGCACACCACACTTACCTTGAGCTGACAATGAGCCTTGCTGAGCTACCATGCATCATGGGTCCACTGGGATTCCCGGCTCATAGGGCTACTGAATGCATAGGGAAAGGGGGTATAAGGAAACTCACCCACATGCTGCATGGACTGTCCCCTTGCACTTTACCGAATGGAAGTTCAGAGTTAACTATTGCAGGGGTAAGAAGACATTGGAAAACATGATGGAGCAGGATACACAGGGAAGGGAGGCCCAAGACTAAGCCAATTATCTGAAATTCTCTGTATTACTTCTTTCTTGTCTCCCTTTTCCATTATTTTTTGTTTCAATCACGCTGGCTCACACTATTAATAAGCAGCCTGCAATGGCCAGTAGAAGCTGTTATCTTTGGCCCAATTGTCTAGCTAAGATCAATAAGGCAGTTGGGGTCATAGGGCTGATAGAGACTGGTCCCTGAGGGAGCTGGCTGTTCCCTGTGGTCTTAGGTACAAGACTTTTGCCCTTTGCAGAGCCACATATCTTCACCTATTACTTGAAAGTGTTTTTTTTAAAGGTCACATGCATTGAGGCATTAAATACATTGTTAGATTAACAAACACCAAAACGTTTTTTGTTAACAACAAAAAAACCCCCAAAAGCTCTTATAATTAATGCCCCTAAATACAGAAGTCTTTTAAAGATAGATGCTTTTAAAAACCCTACACTATAAATAACAATCATCGGTAATTATTTCTCTCAAAAAATAAAGAAGCAATGAGTTTTCCATGACTAAACATTGACAACTAGTCTATTTGCACAAATACCACTACACATGCAGAAACGATTTCATTATTTAAACATTATATTAAGAAAGGCTTAAAAAGAGGATTTCACTATGCTTTACATCACATAAAAATGTAAGGTAGCATGTGCGAACTGTTTAAAGAGCTTGTTAAAGGTTCTTATAATAAGAAAGGCTGGGAAAAGTAGAGTCATATCTTATCAAAACAATCTAAGAAATCTTAAGAATGCTGCTTTTCTAGTAATACATAAATATACACGAACATGAGCAAGAATCCAAGTAAAGAAACAGTTCTTATTCATAGGATTGACAGTTTTATTATTACACCAGCCTGAAATAACATATAATGGTGTGTGAGTGTGCACTGGAGTTTCTAAAAGCAGCTTTTAAGATAGGCTTAATGTGAGAAGGGTTCAACTTTCTTCTTTGAACTTGGGAGGATGGGGTCTCCTGGGGATAAAGGGGAAAAGGGGAGATAAACTTTTAATGCAGCCTATATTCTTGCTACAATTTATTTGTTCAGCAGTATTTATTGTACAGTCACATATGCTAGGCTCTGTAGATATAGTGCGGACCTTGACAAATACTCTCTGCCTTTAAGAACCTCAGAGCACAGGCAAGAAGCACAGAATATTACAGAGAAGCAAAAAGTATTTAGCAATACTTGGTGAGGAAACCTAACAAGACCATGGGGTCAGGGAAGTCTCCCAAGAGGAAGGGGCATCAAAACTGAGAGCTGGGAGATAAGTAGGATGGAGCAGAGTTAAGAACAGGGAAGCAGAGAGTGCTGAATCAGAGGGAATCCTGAGAAATGCCTTCTGAACCTGGCTTCCTCTACTCTTATTAACCATGTGCTAAGGCTCCCTTTAGAAGATCACTAGATGATTGACTACATTAGTAAAAATGTGTATAACTTAAAAAAATGCTTGGTATGATATTCTAAGGGTGTGGATGACTAACAGATAAGGTTGCACCACACAGGTTCAGCTGGACACACTGAGTGGCTCCCCATAGGAATGACAGCTACACCCAAAGAGCTGCAGGAAAATGCAGCCCAGTGCCTCCTCTTCAGCTTGTGCTTTCAGTCTCCTTGCTGGGTGATGGAACTATCAATAAAATAAGCTTAATAGTTGAACTTAAATGTGTGAGTATTTCTTGGCATCCATACAACTTAAGTAACCTAAAGCACATCTGTACTGGCCATTTCAAAGCATTTTGAAGGCAAAGGGACTAGCACATGAAAAGGCCCAGAGGCTCAGAACAGCAGCATCTCCAGGTGACAGGGAATACTTGAATAAGGTAGCAAGTCAGAGAAGTAAGCCAGCAAAATTTTGAATGCACTGAGATTTTTTAATGTTCCAAGTGGAAAACCCGATTAAATATGCAAATGACATGGTCAGATTTTCATTTTCCAAACAATACTCTGGCTGCAGTGTGGAGGATGGACTGCAGTGAGGATAAGCCTGAAAGGAGTTGGACATTGGCAGCAGGCATGGAGAGATCTTGGACTGATGTACCATGGTGAGTGAGTGTGAGTGTGGTGTGTGTGTGTGTGTGTGTGTGTGTGTGTACGTGTGGTGTTGAATATAAAGGAAAATGAGGTGACTCCCATGTTTTCTATTGTGAGTTCTAGGTAAACAGCCAGTGCATTCACCTCAAAAGTTGATACACATAGGGGTATTCCAGAGATTACTGCAACTCAACGTGTCTACTTATGTATGAAATGGAACTGAGTATTGATCATATTCATTTGAGAGAAGTGAAAATAAAAAATTTGTGAGGGAAAATATACTAAGAGATACTTCTATATACTTTTATTGGTGTGTTGTAATTATGATGCACTTTGAACCTCACTATGATGTATCATAATGAGGTTCAAAGTCATTCAAAGGAACATGCACACGGGTCTTGGTGTTTCCCTTCAGGTCCCGCCCCACTACCCACCCCTCCCATACATAATAGTGAGGTTGGTGGTGATGCCTTCATACATGGGCACAGCATAATTTGAACCATTTCTTCCAACAGTTCTTTCTATCCTCCCCATCTCCCTCCCTCTATTCCCATCCACTATTCCCCTCAATTATCGGAGAGAATTTTTAGCAAGAAGTGACTGTGATCCTGCCTTAACTCTCCCCCATGTTAACATCCATTCCAATCCCACCAACTCTATTACTGCCCTTTTCTGAGCTTTAGGTAAGAATCAAACTGTGAAGCATGGTAGCACCTTTGAAATGAGATGGTTGCTTGCCCCATGGTAAAATAGAATGGACCTTCAAAGACAACAGCTATTCATACAGATCTAAGAGAAAGATTACACCTCAAACAAAAGTCATGTTACTCATTTTATTAACATTCTTTTTTTCAACATCAAACTTGTCTAATGTTACAAGAAGGGAAAACTAGTGCATATACCTCAATATCAAAAAGCACTTTTTGAGTCTACTAACAAAAAAGTGTTGTCCTAACAATGCCACTAATACTAATGGTAATGCTTTTATTGTCTGTGATGTGTTACTACTGCAAAAACATTACTTTTGTCCTCCACATTAACAGGTTTAGCATCTCTCTTTGCCAGATGAGCTAGTGGGAGCAAAGCTAATTGGGCCACAGTGGGAGCACAGACCTTTACTTTAGTCTCTCTCCATGTCCCAACTAGCAGGCCTATACATGGAAGACAATAAAAACACATTTTGGAAATTAATAATTTGAGATAAATAGATGTAGACAGTGCTTTTTGTTCTATCTTAATCTTTCCTTCAAGCCTGGGAGTTTTTATATGGAAAACTCATGATTATTTATCTATGACTATATCATAATTTATTTTTTCATTCAATCATTTATAGACATTTAGCATAATCTATCAATACAAATAACAACATAATAAATATTCATTCCATTTATTGCTGAATTGGTTTTATTTTGGGTTTATGCCACAGTTTCCTGATCAATGGGTAGCTTCATTACATGCAACAATTTAAGACCTACGTCTGTTCACTTTGTATTGCCACAAAATACCCTGTGGCCTGATGCCTTTGCAATGAGTTGGCAAACAGGGATAGAGAATGTGGAACTTCACAGTCACATGGTCCCACAAATAACTCTTTGACATATTCATACTCCATTGATGAGAAATACTAAAACAGCCTCAACTAGATGCAAAACTTGGAAAATGTGCTTAGTTGCAAAGTTGCTTCCTAGGGATAACTGTATACTATGGAAAAAAGAGGTTGACATTTAGTGGATACTTAAATGTCACTGTCATGCACGTTTAGGTCATCAGTCTTTTCTTTTATGGTTTTTAACTTCAGGATGATGTTAGGAAAGAATTATCTACATGGGGATGAAATATTCAAAAATATTTTTCTGACACTTATGTATTACTGTTTAAACCAGGTAGCCAAACCTTAACAACCATCCATATGAATAATGTTTTATTTGTTCACAGTGACTTGAAAGGACACTTTAATCAAATAATAAAATAATACTAACATGTACACTTATATACTTATATACACTTATATACAAAACACTTGGTGCTTTGTTTTGAACTTTATTGTAGCCTATTGTTTTTTTTGTCCTGGGTTCATAGTAGAACATTTTAGTTATCAAAGTTATATTATTTAAACAATTTTCATTGCTTCCACCTCCAAATTAGCCTTAATTTTTAAAAATTTCCATTATATGCTCATTTATTCTTCTACATAATTATCTCTCCAAATCTCTTTCTCAACCCTAAAATAATCAGTTTAAGCAAAGAAAGAAAGAAAGAAAGAAAGAAAGAAAGAAAGAAAGAAAGAAAGAAAGAAAGAGGAGGGAGGGAGGGAAGGAGGGAGGAAGGAAGACAGACAGCAGACTGGTAGTTCCTAGTTATGTTCCCAACACTGGCAGCTTTGTAAGCATTAAATACAGTTATGTGCCACATATCAACATTTGTGTCAATGAGAAATTAAATGTACATGAGCGTGACATATATTGCCTAGTGACATCGTGGCAGTCTTAGTTTGTGTAAGTATGCTGTATGATGTTTGCACAAAGACAAAATCACTTTGTGTTAATCAGAACATGTCCCTGACATTAAAAGACACATGGCTATATTTATTGAATGGCTATTACCATATTCTGCACACCTCTCATTAAATATATCTTTACAGTTTTAAACTAGACATTACTGCTACAGAAGAAAGCTAATTACATATTTTGGTGCATTTGGGGTACAATAACCTAGCTGAAATTCATTGTTCTGTAAAACCTTCATAATTGAGAACACATTTCTATTGCTTTCACACATGAATGATAGTTTTATAGATATAGAATTCTAGATTCAAATATTTTCTTTACATGAAAAACTACAAGCATGAACCCCTTCTCCCCTCTTCTCTCTCTCTCTCTCTTTCTCTCTCTCTCTTTCTCTCTCTCTCTCCTGGTACTTATTGTTATCAAGCTATCTGGTGCTAACTCAAATTTTTCTCCTTTAGTTTAGTAGCTTATTTTTCCTTGTTGAATACTTACTTTTTTGAACTTATCAGAAATTAAAATATTTTACCCAAATTTGTTTATGTCCAGTCCTCTTCATTAATTACTTTCCTCGGATATATCCTGAAAATCCAGTTTTCAGCTCAGGGAATCTTTATCAAGGATTTAATAATTTTTGCCCCTTTTCCATGTGCCTTGTGAAATAATATGAATTTCTATTGTAAATATGCTTTCCACCTCTTATTATATTTCCTCCTCTTAATTTTTTGCCATCATAATTATCTTCTATTTTCCTCTCAGCAACAAAAAAATTCGAAGGCAGACTTCTGTTTCCTAAATTTGTTTTCCTGAAGTACCAATTCAATGTCTCTCTTACACTTTAATTTGGGGAATTTTTAATATCTGGAGGCAAGTTTATGATATTTATTTATTCATTTATTTTGTGGTACTGCAGATGGAACCCAGGAGTACTCTACCACTGAACTACACCCTCAGCCTTCTTTTATTTTTTTTATTTTGAAACAGGGTCTCACTGTGTTGCCCATGCTGGCCTGGAATTTGAGATCTTCCTTTCTCAGCCTCCCAAGTACTGCGATTACACGTGTGCTAAGTTTTATGATATTTACTTGACATAGTTAAGCATCAATTAAAAAAAAGAATCTGACATACTTCTTGAGAAACATTTTCCTGTTAATCTTTTAGTAAGTTTATTTCCTGGAAGGGTATTTGCTCTAAATTCCTTATATTGGTGCCTATGTGTGGAACTAATAAATGTTTTCATAACAGTAACATTTTTGTCTTTGAAGTTTACTCATCCTTAGCATGGCATTCCATGCTTGTTTAGTTATTAGTTAAAATGAGTTGTACCAGAAATTGTCCACGTACACAATAGTTCCAAATAAAAGTATGGGTGGGGGGTACTTTTAACAGCTTTATTTTATTCTCAGTCCTTCTTCCCTTTATGATTAGTACAGAGAGAACCATGACCAGATGGATTCACTGCCATGCCATAAATATTTTGGGAACGCCAAGAAAGGTTGGTACTACCCACTTCCCTAATCAGTGTAATGTCTTAGTCAGTGGTCCCTGTAGCACGTTACCACTTCATTAGATGGGTCTTCCTCATCAAATGAAAGACACAGCTACCATTTCCCAAAGTTCCTGCTAAAGGAACTATAGGAGTTATTCTAATTTTTGTAACCTTATTTCTTTCAGTAGCTCAAAGATAACTGGTACATTGCTCCTTTCTTCCAATTGTTAACAACTGCCCTAAATGGGGCTCACTATCTCAACGTCTTATGTAGTTGAGACACCATCTATGGGTCAGGGCAGGATGAAGACTGTGACCCACAGTTCTGAGTACGGCCACTGTGAAGCAAAAAGTTCTCCTTCCTGCCTTCCCTTGCCTACTATTACCTCCAGCTCCCATCTATCTTATCCTAGGAGTGTCTGTGGGCTTCTGTCTTTTGAAGTCCCATATAGGCTTTTCCTTTGCAGGTAATCTGCCTAGTTTATTTTCAACTAGGTTAGGACTTACTGGGTTCTACCTTCCTGATTTTCCTCCACATTTCTCTTTCATGAATAGCGAGTACCCTTTCTCCTTTTCTGGCTTTTGTTTTTAATTAATTAATTTATTTATTTTTGTGAGCCTAATCATCTCTTTCTCTATTTTTTCCTTTATTTATTTGGTAGTTTCAACAGAGATATTAAAGAAGAGGATGTTAGGTGGTTAGATGCACTGTATCCAATTATTATCTTGGACTGGATGTCTACATTTCTGTATTAGTTTTGATATTAAAGTTCCATTACCTTTAAATGGAAGGATTTTATACTATGATTCTAAAGAAGCAAAGAAAGAAATGAAGATAAGGAAGAAGATAGGAAAAAGGGTGAAGGGAGTATTCAGACCATAAAGCTATCAAAACATCAAAGTAACTGGCAAATTTACAGTGATTAATTTTGTCTAAGTGAGAGTAGTTTGATAGCAGTGGTAAAATCTATTATGTAATATTAAAACACTGTGTAGGAAAAGTTACAGTAAAACAAAATGTACTGGTGTTTGTCTAATTTCACTATCCAAGATAAACCCTTCAATCTACAAAATACAACCTCTGGGTTTCCAACAAACCAAAGTCAACCTTGACTTCTGAGTAACCTGATGCCAAACTTGCTGTGCAAACACTGGAATAGCTTTAACAGTTTCACTTTCCACAGCATGACAGTTTGTTAAGGTATCGCAGACCAACTCAGTTCCTCCAGCTCCACGATGCAATCTTTTGGATTACAAAACTGCATTTAAAAACGGGTGCAGCCATTCCACTCTTACTCAGTTCTCTGTGGCCTGCTGGCAAAAGAGCTCTTGGAAGACAGATTGGAGTCCTGCAGCAGCTCACTGTGCTGGATGGACTCAGTGCTCCTCCTGCACTAGCTCCAGCTGTCCTCTCTTCACACATGGCTACCTGGGCTTGCCCCCAGAGCTCATTGTGCATTCTTAGTCATCTGGTATACCCTCTATTCATTTGTTTCTTAAAGAATTACCATTTTAAAAAGGCAAATGAAGGAAATCCTCTCCAAGTTTATGTGTAAGCAAACAATACCAATTATTACATTTTTTAAAAATTCCAGATAATTTACTAAATTGTGAAATACCATGATGTAGCTAATTAAAATCTTTATGAAGAAAAAATTTTAATGGTACAAGAAAACTTTATTAAGCAAGCGAAGTATATACATGGAAGTATATATAGTCACCCCTGTGTATCAGCAAAGGATTGGTTCCAGGGTAACCTACAGAGACCAAAATTGAGGGATGCTCAAATCTCTTCCATAAGATGGTATAGGGTACAGTTTTTGCAGATAATCCACTCAACAACTCCCCCCCCATGTATTTTATATCATCTCTAGATTACTTATTATACATAATTAAATGTAAGTGCTATATAAGTAGTGGTAAGTTCAGTACAAATACAATTATTTTTAAATATTTTTGATACATGCTTGGTTGAATTCACAGATGCAGAGCCATGGATACAAAGAGCCAAGTATAATATGTTACAACTAAGTAAAAGTAAAATATAGTTTTTAAGTAGTAAAAAAGAATATACTAAAACATTAGCAGTGCTTCAGCATGGTAGCATTACATATAATATATATTTTTCCGAATCTCCAAATTCCTATGAATACATTTTTCTTCAATAACTTGTATTTCTCATAATTCAGTAAATCTAAGTTTTTAATAACTTGAAATGTCAAGTAGGTCACATCACATAATAAATTTGTCATATAGTATAATTTCAGCTAAAATAATGTATATGAGACATAATGAAAATATGGAAATATAGGCATTCCCTCCTCTGAGTGGAATAATGAGTGACTGCATTTCATTTCAAAGTACATCTCTATTTGCAGACTGTGCACACTGGTCATGTATTAATTTTATATTAGAAAAATGCCCAAGTAGGACAGAAGAAACAAACCACCATGTTCTGAATACTCCAAATAACCCAATAAAATCAAATACTTTGTGTAAAAGTTACAGAGAAATCTTCACTTTCTGAATTGAAGACTTTTTACTTCACTTATCTCAATATTTTACACAATCTAATTTGCAAATGGCAAATAGTTTCTCAAAGATTTTCTTATTCTAAAGTGAAATTAAGAATCAGTCATGGTAATACATGCCTGTAATCTCAGTATGTGGGAGACCGAGACAGTAGGATTGCAGGTTCAAGGGTACTGCAGGGCAACTTAGTGACATCCTATTTCAAAATAATTAATAAGTGGCCCTAATCGAAGATGTAGCTGCTTCCACATATTGCTGTGGTCAAAAAGGTGCCCAGAGTAACAGTTTTCTGTATGGTTGCCATTCTCTTTGCTGTAACTATTCTGAAACATTCAGGAAAAGACAGTTCAAAATGTAAAAATAAATAAATAAATAAAACAAGGAAAAATAAAAAAGGGCTGCTGTTGTAGCTCTGTGGTAGTGTGCCCCTGGGTTCAATTCCCAGTACCACAAAAAATAAAATGAAGCCAGGCATGGTTGCCCACACCTGTAATTCCAGTACTTGGTTGGCTGAGACAGGAGGATTGCAGGTTAGAGGACAGCCTCAGCAACTTAGTGAGACTATGTTTCAAAATAAAAAGTACTGGGGGTTGGGGGTATAGCTCAGAGGTAGAATGTTCCTGGGATCAATCCCCAGTATAGTAATAATAAAAATGATAATTAATATATAAAGTGAAATTAATCCAAATGAAAAGAAAGTCCTGTGAGAAAACAATGTGTGTCAACGTGTGTGTGTGTGTGTGTGTGTGTGTGTGTGTGTGAGAGAGAGAGAGAGAGAGAGAGAGAAAGAGAGAGAGAGACAGAGAGACAGAGACAGGGGACTGAACTCAGAAGTATTCCACCACAAAGCTATACCCTCAGATTTTTTTATTTTTTGCTTTGAAACAGGGTGTTGCTAGGTTGCTGAGAGTCTCCCTAAATTGCTGAGGCTGGCCTCAAATCTGCAATCCTTCTGTCTCAGCCTTCCAAGTATTGAGATTACAGGTATGCACTACCTGGCTCCAATTTTTTTTCTTTTTTTAATCTACTCAAAGGCATATCATAAAACAAGAAGCCAGGTAAGACTCAGGATGGAACAAAGGGATACTGTGAATATACACTCAAAATTAAAGTTCAGGACCCACAGCTTTTAGGAAAACATTTTGATCCACAGATACAAAGAACTGGGTCATCTTGCTATTAATTCTTTCAGAAACAGAAACTGGTGTGTTCTGTGCTTCCACAGACCCGGGAATTTACAGTTAATGAGGTGAGTACATGTGCATAAAACATGGATAGCTGTAGTGTTGTGTGTTTGAATGACTATGAGGGCAAGGTGAGGAAATAATTTGAATTAGTAAATACTGTTGCTATTATCAAAAAAGTGCTAACATCTGGTGGAGCCACCAAACAATCAAAGTAAGATGTTATTACAGACATTTGAAGAAAACAATGGTGACTTGGTAAAATAAAGAATTATACATAGCCTCAAACTATAAAACAAAAGAATCAGCTCCTTTATCCACTAGGAAAGACTAAGACTTAGTATTCAAAAGACAGAGATAAAATGCAAACAAGGAAGATATTAGATGTTAGGCATAGACCATAACTTCACTATGTCTGTACAAAGCAGGCAAATATGAAAATAAATATTAAATCCATTCCTGTATTAACCCTCAAAGTAAGAAAAATACAATCTTTATTCAATTCTGAGTAACTTCTTTTGGAAAAGAGGTGTTTCAAGAAAATATTGGCAGTAAAGCTAAAATTTCTTTTTCATCTTTGATGAGAACTTTTGTCATGACTCATTTTGAACAATTTGACTATAAAGTGTTCCTTTATTTCCTTTTTAGAACAGGAATTATTACATTTAGACATGAGAAAACACAGCAAGTCACATTTTATTATCTTCTTCTATTCTATACAGAACACTGTGATTTCCTTTTAATTTCAAAGGTATTTTGCCATGCAAACAATAAACAGAAATGCATTTAAATACAAATGGAAGCAAATAATGAAACATTGCTAATGAGCACACCCTACACACCCTGAAGGCCACACCACTAGAAGAATGGTCATCTATATTAACTTTTAGTATGTCCTTTTCTTAAATACTTTTATTGGTGCATTGTAGTCTCACATTATAATGTAGTTCAGAGTGACAGGAACATACATGCACAGCCATTGGTGAGCTTCCCCCAGCTCCCTTCTCACTGCCTCCCCTTCCCCATACATGATATTGAGATTGGCATTGGTAATTTCACATGAGAACATAACATCAATGGAAGTGATTCGTTCATTAATTCTCTCCCCCATCCCCACCCCGTCACCCTCCCATAGATTCCCTCCATAGATCCCCTCCATTGCTCCATTGGGGTTTCTCCTCAATTTAAGAAATTATGGAGGGAATATTATAAAGTATTACAGGTTCAGCAGAGTGTTTGATTTTTATTACCAAAATAGTCTATTCATATGGTTCAGAATTGACAATCTTCAGCTAAAGATTTTTAGGGAGAGTGAAGTTGCCTTTTCAACAATACTTTGAAATAAACTCGGGGGGGGGAAGGAAAAGAAAAAATCCTCCATACTTCTGAGCTGAAACTTCAGCCCACTGTTTATTTTTCTTTGTGCCTTCACTGAGCTAATTAAATGAAGAGCTTGACATTCAAAGCTGGTTTGGGAAAAGAAAGAGGGAGCACAGCCAGTTGGGATTGGCCCAACTACTAATAAATATGGAAGACAATAGACATCATAACATAACAGCTTTCATTATAACTTTATATTCATTCACTAAACTTTTTAAATAATAAGATGGATTACTGGGGGAAGGGAAAAAAGAAATCTTATAATTATCTCATTAAGTGTTTAGTCAGAGAAATTACTACTTAAAGCAAAAATTCAAAATAATTACTTTTCTAAATGCATTAGTTCCCAAAGAGTGATCTTCATTATAGTTTTTATTTTCAAACCAAATTCTACTGCTCTATATTTTTTCTTAATATATTTATTTATTTATTTATTTATTTATTTATTTATTTATTTTTGCAGTACCGGGGATTGAACCCAGGGGTGTCTACCTCCGCGCTACACCCCCAGCCCTATTTTTTTATACTTTATTTTGAGACCGGATCTCACGAAGTTGCGGAGGGCCTCACTAAGTAGTGAGAGAGAGAGAGAGACAGAGAGACAGGGAGGGAGAGAGAGAGAGAAAGAGAGAGAGAGAGAGCTGAGGCTGGCCGCGAACCAGGATCCTCCGGTCTCCGCCTCCCAAAGTACTGGGATTATAAGCGTGCGCCACCTCGCCCGGCTAATATATTTATTTTTATTCTTTATTCCCCCCAAATGTCAGCAATTTATTCAAGTAAATAATTTTGGATCTCTATGTATATTATACTTAAAGGAGTTTGTTCTAAATTTTGATAGACATCATTTGTGAAACATTTCATCAAGAGAAGCTGGAAATTTTTCTGTCTTCCTTCTAGTTTCACAATTTTCATTTCAATATTTTAAAATAAAATATTGAGCTAAAAACTAACATATGCTTATTATTTAAATATTTAATTAATTCATGAGTTTTTTTAATTATTTATGTCCTTCAGTTCTTCTCCCCTTAAACCTAAGAGTTTGGAATGTGTCTTTCCACACTTCTTTTTATAATACAGAAACATAGCTAAATATACACATCTACATGGGTAGGTGTATATAATTTTATATAGAAAGAATGCTGTTTATGTGATCCCATCACTTAATTTCTTCTCTCATCCTTTCATTACAGACATATTCAGAGTATGAATAAACAGATCAACTCTATTCTTCCCAATGAAGAACAAATATTCCATTTTATGGCTATATCATAATTTATTTAATTAAATCCCTACCAGTGAGTATCAACTTTAAACAAGAACATATATATTTAAAAAATTCAAACCATATGAAATTATTTAAAACAAAAAGTTAAGCCCTCCATTCCTCCTCCAAAAGATAATTTTGAACTTTTTTGTTTTCTGATGGCCCATATTATAACTTTTAAGTATGAAACTTAAACATGTATTACCCTAATGTGTTACTTGGCATAGTGTTTGTTGATTTTAATGAAAATTAAGACACTATCATATTTATAACTACCTTCTATGTTCTCTTCCCCTTTATCCTATTTTATTATTCTAAAAGTTTTTGGTTAAAATAATTTATTAAGCCGGGAACAGTGGCACATGCCTGTAGTCCCAGTACTTGGGAGGTTGCCACAGGAGGATCACAGACTCAGCCTCAGCAACTTAGAAAGACCCTGTTTTAAAATAAAAATTAAAAAGGGCTAGGGGTGTAGCTCAGAGGTAGAATGCCCCTAGGTTCAATCCCCAGTACAAAAAAATACTTTTAATATGTGTTAAAATATTTATATTTTTATAACTAGTCTGCTTTGTTTGCTAAGCATATTTAAGTCCCCTTAAGTCCTCTTTAGCTAGTGTATAAATTGAGCTTAAAAATTCAAGCTGAGTGAGACTGCATTTATAGTATGATAACTGTGTGTTGATTTTTGACAGCAAGGCCACGTGGCCCTATGGGCTCATGAGAAGAGAAGCAATCTATAGGTGCATGCACACAATTTCCACAATGAGGTCCAAAGGACTCTATCCCTTTTGTCTTATCTACCTTAATTTTATTAGGAAAAGATGACAGTATTATGAACAATACATGGACCAGGCTCTGTAGCTCAGAAGCTGTATGGCCCAAAGCTAGGCTCTTCCATTTCTGTTTCTCATTATTCTCTTTTGTAGACTGAGAGATAAACTAGTATGACCCTGCTAGCTTCAGCATTTTAATATTCTAAAGTATGGATTATCAAATAGGCGTGCATTGTAAGTACAGTGAAACTGTAATCTTCAAAGCAGAGTTCTAACATTCCTAATTTCACTTTTCTAAGTGACTTTGAATGATTGCCAACATGTTCTCCTTAATGCCTTCACTTTTTTTGCATTTTGAGATATTTTTGGAAATATGAAACAACCATCTTTAATGGTTGTTTTTGTTTGCTGCAAAGAAAAACACACCTATTAAATCCTAGCATGTACATTTTAACATGTAAAGTTACCATTTACCCCTCTCCATGATAATTAGCAATAATTAGAGCAAACAGTTTGAATAAAGCTAGGATATAGTATTGTACTAAACAGAACAAACAGTATTTTCTTCCGTACTTTTTTACACAGAATCTAAAATTATTTTCATCTTTTCTCTTGCTCTTCTGGATGGTTGTGGGATTAGGATTGGGAATGCAGGGATTGATTCAAAAGGCTACATTGAGCATTCAAAGTAGAAAGCCACATGTAACACAACTAGGGCCTGTGAGCAGTCCTCCAGCCTTTCCATTAGTTGGGAATCATTTCTGGTAATATATCACCACCACCATGATCTCACTGTTTCCCTCTTTCCTTACAGGAGAGGCAAATCCAACACTTTGGCCTTATCAACCCCCGCAGATGCTGCTCATGTCTCTTCCTGCCAGTTTTGGCTCAGTATGGTGTCTCCTGAGCCCACTGACTGTCGGTTGCCATAACGACATTCTGCAAACAAGAGAGGCCTGGCGGAGCAGTGGTTGGGCCAGGTGGAGAGGAGGAGGTAGAACAGATAGCTGAACCACAGAGTCCCCACAAGGGCGATGTGGAGGCAGGTGACCATAGGAAATGAGGAAGCTACTGAAAGGGAATAGAATGACATGGAAGAAGCTTGAGCTTAGAGCCAGATATTGAAAATTAGGAGAATCTGGCCTTCCTTGGATGCTGATGAAGTTGAAAACGAAGGAAGAAGCTGGTGAGAAAATATGGAAGGAGAAAACAGAAAGGTTGGGGAAAGATTATGGAGAAGCATAAGGAAAATGGATCCAAACAGAGACATGTCTGCAACCACAAAAATGTCAACCTCAGAAATTGTGAACATAGTAAAACATACTTTTCTTTGGCCCATTTGTGCATGCACTAACATTGTTTTAAGATGAAATTACAATCAAGTTAGAGACTAACAACAGGACAGATTGATGTGCCAGTCTTGGTTATTACAGACTACTGGGTCAGGCTTTATTTAAATTTGTGAACCATAGTTAAAAACAAAACTTAATTTGCCTTCTTCTCTGAACTGTTATAACGACTTAAAATAAGTTGTCGAATGTTCAAATGCTTGGAAAGCTCTACAACACCCTACAAATGTTAAAGCTCATCATCTTCTCTTGATTTCATCATTGCCAATACTTCACATGCTTCTTTCAGTCTCCCAGTCTCCTCTGGACTATCTTTAGAAGATTCCTTTTCTTTTTTCATTAATTGCATTTAGATTCAATTTTTTTTCTTGTAGGAGTAGTTGAGATTTCCTCTTTACATTTATAATTAAAGGCCAGATAACTTTCATTTGCCATAGTTATTATCATAAGAAATGAAATAAAATGGGAATCTAATTCAAATATCTTTATATACATTCAATCAAAAATCTTCTTACACTAAATACTTTGACAGATTTTTCTCTGATGTAAGCATGCAAGGGGAATAAAGCAAAATAAGGAGAGGAAAATATATATTGTATATATGTGCATGCAATCATAATGCTTTAGCTGACTGTGAATTTGGGGATTCTCTAGTACAAAACTCTTCAAAGTTCAATTTACAATCAGTAATTTAGTGATCCTGTGAAAATTTAGATTCTGTTTGAAAGTCCTAGGGTGGGACAAACCTTTGCAGTTCTAACAAGCTCCCTGGTGATGCTGATACTGTAAGTCCTTGAGAGGCAAGAATCTATTACAGTGATATTCAAAGATTCTGAATCACAGAACACTTTCTTTCCATCAAGTTGTATAAAACAACTGAAAGCATACATGTGCACACTTAAGTGGTGTTAGATGTGGGGGCAGAGCTCTAGCTGTCCTCCAACAGTCCCTGGGGTTTTGAGGCACTAGTTCTAGCTATTTCCATGAAAAATCCTGGAATCTGTAGAACATGATATGAAATGCACAGATGAATCTGAACCCTTCTTTTAATCCTAAATAATATAGGGACTGGAAGGAGTTTAAAAAGCTGTAAATATATCTATAATATTCTTATATCATACATATATGCCCAGACACATAAATTTAAAGTATTCACATGAAGACATGTATATATGCATTGCTGCTTATCAGGATCCAAACCCTCTTTGAGAGGACACCAATGAGAACATTAAATCTGACAGCCCTTTTCTTTGTGCCTTGGCAGGCAGCAAGTGACCAAGGCTCCCCAAATCAAAAGCTCATTCCAGATACTTTAGAGCTAGTTGGAATGAAATAAAAATTCAAGAACAGCTAGATAGTTTACAAGGTGATGTTGCAAGCAAAAACTCAAGAATTATGGTTTGAGGGGCTGCTGTTCAAGGTCAGTATGGGAAATTTCTCCAAATAAGTGCCAATTCATCTATTTTTATAATTGCACGTGCACACACACACACACACACACACACACACACACAGTGACCAACAATGAAGTAAAGAGAGAGACATACCAAGTACGGCAAACAGAATATAAAACAGTTGGAGAACAGAAGAGTTTAAGATGACTGGAAAAAAATGTGTCATATTGGTAAATTCACAGGAATGAGGCACACATTTGGGGTATGGGGTCTAGCACAAATGCTATGGGGGTTTAGATGATACCCTGGCATATTACTTTGGATAATCTCTAAATTCCATGAGGGTGGATTTTATCCCCAATCTCGGGCAACCAGTAAGCCTTTAATACTTGCCAAATGAATGACAGATATATCTAAACAAATATATATTCAGTATTACTTATATTCCATCCTTTAGAAATATGCAGGGCAAGTATTTTACAAGGTGACCCTGGGACACCAACCAAAAGATCTTTATGAATTTTAAAATTAAAAATCAGAGCTGGGCGTGGTGGCGCACACTTGTAATCCCAGTACTTTGGGAAGCGGAGACCGGAGGATCCGGGTTCGAGGCCAGCCTCAGCTCTCTCTCTGTCTCTCCCTGTCTCTCCCTGTCTCTCTCTCTCTCTCTCTCTCTCTCTGTCTACTTAGTGAGGCTTCCACAACTTCGTGAGATCCGGTTTCAAAATAAAGTATAAAAAATAGGGCCAAGGGTGTAGCACAGAGGTAGAACGCCCCTGGGTTCAATCCCCGGTACCGCAAAAAAAAA
>PVJS01009411.1:0-50416 GCA_004027185.1 Glis glis
GACATTTATATCATATATAAATATATATGGTATATATAAATATAAATACCATATAAATATATATATGGTATAAATGATGTATTCCTTGCCCCCTCTTGGAAATTTCCAGAGTTTCTTTGGCACAGATATTTTATGACCCTAAAGTCTTCTATTATATGTCATATGTGGCTTCATGTCACATACTTACATTGCTGGGTGCAGTGGACCAAACCTATAATCCCAGCACTTGGGAGGCTGAGACAGGAGGATCAAAGGTTGGAGTCCAACCTCAGCAACTTAGCAAGGCCCTCAGTAATTTAGTGAGATCCTGTTTCAAAACAAAAAATAAAATAGGGCTGGGAGTATAGCTCTGAGGGAGAATGCCCCTGGGTTCAATCTCCAATAACACACACACACACACACACACACACACACACACACACACACATACACACACACTTACATCTAATCATCCAACCAGAAAAAACATAAACACAGGTACTCCAAACACTAGACATAGCTCCATTTTTCAAAGAAGACTATTTTCCTCCCACTTAAAAGCCTTCACCTGATGTAGCCTCTGCCCCAGAAGCCTCTTCGACTTGCTCTATCCTGGTTTTCTTTAGAACTGTTGCTTCTCAAAGAGGCCATCCCTGAACTCAACCTAAATTGGAAGAAGTTCTCTTATTCTGCCTCTCATAGCACTGCGATTTTTCTCTGAATAATGTATGCTGGTGTGTTTTTCAATGGTGCAATACCAAGTGCCTAACGTCCATGTTATCTATCTATCTATCATCTATCTATCTATCTATCTATCTATCATCTATCTATCATCTATCTACCTATCATCTATCTATCATCTATCTACCTATCATCTATCTATCATCTATCTACCTATCATCTATCTATCTATCTATCTATCTATCTATCTATCATCTACCTATCTATCATCTATCTATCTATCTATCTATCTATCATCTATCTACCTATCATCTATCTATCTATCTATCTATCTATCTATCTATCTATCTATCATCTACCTATCTATCATCTATCTATCTATCTATCTATCTATCATCTATCTACCTATCTATCTTCTATCTTCTATCATCTATCATCTATCTATCTACCATCTATCATCTATCTATCATCTACGTATTATCATCTATCTATAATCTATCTATTGAATCAATGCACTAACCAATTAATAAGCGAGAGGGAGCTATAGCGACATGAGGAATGAGGACTGGAGGACGTCCTTGAGCGCCACCACACAGCTGCTTTTGGCTTTCCTGTGAGGCCAGGGCACACACTGCATGAGCTGCTGAGGTCACGGGGAGCAGAATGACGGGACCGCCAGGGCCAGTCAACTGAGAACCCAGCTGCCACGGCTGCACAGATCCTCGTCTGGTTTGAGGCTCCTGCCCTGGGGCTCTGTCACCACCTGCCCCTTTTCTCACTATCACTCACCCAGGAGTCAACTCTTCTCGTTTACTGAAGACTCTGAGACATAGTACAGAGTTTTCTTTGCATCCCAAAATTTCATCATAAAGTAGAGAGATTCTGGAGTCCAGAGAGAAAATTCACATAATGAGTGAGTGTTAACAAGTGCAGTGCTGTTTAATGTGATGAAATTGACCTCCGTGAACTATGGAAACAACCTCTGTGGCCAGATCCAGCTCTGGTCACCACCAGAACCTTCTATACCTAGCTCAAATACCTCACTCCTTCTCCAGGGTACCTCTTCTCTTTGTTCTCTTGTAGCCTGTCTTCCATACTGCCTACTCTTTACCTTCATGGACAGTTCTTTAAGCTCCCCACTTACTGTGTCTATCAGTTGCCCTGGGCCTCTCTTCTCTTCCATCCTACCCAGGCAGGACCACGAATATAGCAAACTCGCCTTTTTCTTCACTGTGTTTTTCTTTGGTAGCTGAGCCCCTGGAACACACTTCTACAGTCATTGTCTTAAGACCTAGATACTTGTGCTCACAGGCTTTAATGCAGACGCGTATTTCCTAGCCTGTGCCAACTGTGCCAAACTAGAAAGTAGGGGTGCACGAGGTGTGAGAAAAGCTGGCCCCATATTGATTCACTCTGGCAAGGGGAGCGTGAACTGCACCCAGGTGCGTTGGTGGCAGGGACACAGGCTCTACTGACAGCAGCCAAGGTCCAGGGCGGCCCTCGCTGTGATGCTACTAAGGCAAGCTGGGTCTGTGCCCTGCAGAGAGCTGGGTCCCTCCCTTGTACCACGTTACAGCAATAGGTCTATATTTTTAACTCATTGGGATAAAAAGTCTATGCTCTCTCTCTCTCTCTCCTTCTCTCTTTCTCAATAGATTTCTGGGAGGGAGTTCTTCTGAAAGGCTGAAATGCTTAGCAATTTGAAGCATCAAACTAAAAATTCAAGCCGGGCATGGTGGTGCATGCTTGTAATCCCAGTACTTGGGAAGCTGAGACCAGAGGATCCGGGTTCGCAGCCAGCCTCAGCTACTTAGTGAGGCCCTCTGCAACTTAGTGAGACCCTGTTTCAAAATAAAGAATAAAAAATATAGGGCTGGGGGTGTAGCTTGGAGGTAGAATGCCCCTGGGTTAAATCCCTGGTACCACAAAAAAAAATCTAAAAATTCATTTTATAGTTAGTCATACTGTGAAACTACTGATCTAGGGGCTGAACAATTGAAATTGATAAGGTACAGGTAATATCATGACCTGGTCTTTTTTGTTGTTGTTGTTCTCAAAAACAATCCCATAGAATTTCAAACGTGTTTTTCTTTTTTCAAATCAGAAATGTAAGACTATAATATGATGACCTCATTCATACCATATCAGAAATTTTAAGTCATAAAGATTGTGTTGGATTCTAAAATTTTGGCACACAATCAAGATGTTTTATTTATTATTATGCTAAAGTCAATATTATTTTTTCCAAATACACTAATTATTTCAAATACAGGAGCACTTATGTTAAAAAAGAACCGCTAAATTTAAATTCAGACTGTATTTGGTTTATTTGTACAAGTTTTTTTTAATGTCTCAATCTCCTCCTCACCTTATCTTCAATCTTATATTTATTTTCCTATTTCATATTAAAGTTTAGTCCAGAACAGAAGAAGAACAAACATGGACCACTAAGCAAATGTTGTAAAATCCCTTCAGAATTCTTACACTGCAGTACTACATTGTTTGCATAAGTAACAAAGGTTCTGCTACAAAGTAAAAAGTAGAAAGTTACAAGAAAGATCTTATTTTTAAACCACATGTTTCCAATAAAACACTTGCATAATTAGAAACACAGCAGCAATTCAGTGGATTTAAAACTAAACATAGTCAGGAACAGAACAATTATAATAAAAATATGTGACCCATCTGTACTAAAATATATATGATAGAAGGACATTAGAAGTATTGATGATGGATTTTTCCAGGAGATGAGAAAGTAATGACTTCCCTAAAGACAGTTTTTATACATTTGCCTAATTTATTACAAAATTCTCCAGCTTTGCCCTATTATTTTCCCCCAACTGTCAGCACCCAAAGTTGAAGGCACTGTACTAAGACTGGGTTTAAAGGAGCCATCGCAAAGGAGAATTCAGAACTGTACTCTCCAAGTAAATATTTGCAGCAAGCCTTTTAACAGGACTCACAGATGATTGCTCATGCTACTTGAATTGTACAGTCTGCACACGCACAAAAAAGAGAAATAAAAACGCTTCCAGGATGTGTTAGCGATTCAAGTGAATCAAATTGTTTAAGTGACCTAGAATATTCAAGAATTACAGAGAAGCAAATTCTGGCCTGTAATTTCCTCACTGAGGTAATAGAAGTATTATATAAATACTAATATAATATTTATAAATATTATATGAATATTAACACAATATTTTATAAACATTATATAAATAATATAATGTTTACAAATATTATATGAATTCAATATATAAGTATATTTATATACTTATAACAATATATAAGTATATTTATATACTTATCACTGTTTTTTTCATTATGGCCAAACTTAGAGAGTTTTTTGTTTTCTTCTTATACTTCCATTTTATTTATTCCCACATGTGAACTCACACATCACGTAAAATCAGAAGACATATTCTGCACCTCTTGGAAGACATGTAAACCTGATACCTCTCTGTCTTGGTCAACAAGCGTATGCATTTTGTAGTACTAATTGATTTTTGTTAAGCTTACCTCTTTATTTTAATTCCCCTCAGGGCTCATAACGACTGTTAGAGCACTAAATGTTATGGGGCATCATAACAACCTCCACTTCTAGAATCTGTGATGAGTTGGCAATAGTAGGGTTGAGCAAGTTGACGTTAGGAAGTCTTACATCTGTTTATGACAAACCCGGACCCACAGTCAGCAGAAGATAGCAAATTTCTCATCAGAGTGCCTGTCATCAGATTATAATGAACTGTGTAAGAATCAGAACTCTTGAACTTGTATTTTTTTTACTGAAGTCATAACATCATTACATTTAAAAATAGAAGAAAGCTTGAAATTCATCTTATCCTTTGTCAACAACATTCCTTTCCGTTTATATAGCACAAAGTTTCAGAGTATTTAGAATACAGTGTTTCATTTGCTACTCTTAATAGCTGTATTAGGTTGGCTGCACAGGAACTGGTGTTCTTGCTTAAGGATATAGAAGCTAGTAGGCATTCTTGTCTTGTTCCTGATTTTAAAGGGAACTCCTGCAGTTTTTCCCCATTCAATATAATGTTGGCTTTGGTATATTGTACACTGCCTATATGATATTGAGGTAAGTTCCTTCTATTCCAATTTTCTGTGGTGTTTTAGCAGATGACATGATTCTATAGTTAGAAAACCAGAAAGAAAAAAAACTCAACCAAAGGACTTCTAGAGTTGATTAACAAATTCAGCAAAGTAGCGGGATACAAAATCAACCTAAAACAAATGAGTAGCTTTTCTTGATGCCAACCATGAATCCACTGAAAAAGAAATCCAGAAAACAATTACATTCACAATAACCTCAAAAACAATAAAATACCTAGGAATAAATCTAACCGAGGAGGTCAAAGACTCTACAATAAAGATTATAAAACACTAAAGAAAATAATTGAAGATCGTAGAAGATGGAAAGATCTCCCTTGCTCTTGGATAGGCAGAATAAATATTATCAAAATAGCCATTCTACCAAAAGTGATCTACAGAGTCAATGCAATTCCTATCAAAATACCAATGTCATTCCTCTCAGTTATATAAATCAGTCTGAAATTTCATAGAAAAACAGAAGACCCAGAATAACCAAAGCAATTCTCAGCAATAAGAACCATGCAGGAGTCATCAAAATTCCTGACTTCAAAGTATACTACAGGACTATAGTAATAAAAACAGCATGGTATTGGCACAAAAACAGACACATAGATCAATGGAGCAGAACAGAAGATACAGAAACAAATCCACAGCATATAGAGACTAATAGATTTTCCCAAAGTCACACAACTGGCAATTGGTACAACTACAGATTTGAACACTGGGAATATGGCTTTAGAAATCACTCTACATACTACTCATGGGTAATATAGAATATACACATACAATTTGGGGAATACAAAAAATTCTCTCTTACTAGCTGTTTAGCAAGGCATTCCATTTTACATGTTCATGTATGTGTGTATTATGTACTGTTTTTATTCTTGCTCTAAAAGAATGAATCTAGACTCATTTGACTTCATGATTTCAGTGGTATTTATTGAGTGCTTACTATTTGCCCTTCATTGAGAGACAGACCACACTATTTGTTCTCATGGAGCATACATGTTTTTAGGTTCTAGATTTTCTAGGTATCCCAGTAGTGTTGGTGGACTTAGCTATATTCTAAATAGAGGAATTATTCTGGTGTCTGTCTGCATGTTCACATTGGTCTCCTTTTTGTATTGTGTTCATAAATATTAACATCCCATAATTATAGGCAGGAAATGTGGAAGGTTATGAGATGTCAAGTCTCCATCACTGTCACCATCTTGATGTCGTCCCAAAGCCTGCAGGACTCTGCCATCTCATGTTCCTGCCTCTCTAACATCAGATGTCATGACACTAGGAAGCTTATATTAAAACCAAAGAATATATTGAACTAAAATGTGCAGGATACTTAGTAGCATAAAGTAAGGTGATTTTTCAGTGTCAAAAGCTTTAGGTATTGAAGTTGAGTTGCCTTAAAATAGTTTTATCTTTATATTACCTCTTTGACTAGAGGGTACATTCAACTTTCATTTATTTATTTATTTATTTATTGCTGCATTGTAATCATACATCTTGATAGATTTCAGGGTGGTAGAAGTATATATGCACACCTTGGTCAATTAGCCCTCCCTCAATTCCCACCCCCATTCCCTCCCCCTTCCCTCCTTCTCGTGCTCAGCATAGTAGTTGACTGTGATAAGCTTGTGTATGTACATCCTGTGCATTACAGTGTTTCCCTCTTCCCCCTTCCCATCTCCCTCAGTTAGGTCGCCTTTATTCATCTAAGGTTTACTCCATCTTTTTCTGGAGTCTTTATTCATCTTCTTTATTCATCTAAGGTTTACTCCATCTTTTTCTGGAGTCCCTCCTACCATCTATTCTCCCTAGCTTCTGCATATTAGGAAGAGTATCCAACTTATCACATTTTGTGACTGAATAATCTCATTTAGCATAATATTCTCTAATTCCATCCATTTCCCTGCAAATGGCGTAATTTTGTTCTTCTTTATGGCTGCGTAAAATTCCATTGTGTACATATCTCATAGTTTTGTAATCCATTCATCTGTTGATGGAGATCTTGGCTGGTTCCATAGTTTGGCAATTGTGAATTGTGCAGCTATAAACATGGATATGCATGCATTAGTCTGGTAGTTTGGTTTCCATTCTTTTGGGTAGATACCTAGAAGTGGTTTAGCTGGATCAAATCCCAGTCTGGTTCATTCCCAGTCTTTTGAGGACCCTTCACACTGTTTTCTAAAGTGGTTGCACTAATTTGCAATCCCACCAACAGTGTATTAGAGTTCCTACTTCTCCACATCTTCACCAGCATTTGTTGTTATTTGTGTTTTTAATGATTGCCATTCTAATTGGGATTAGGGGAAATCTCAGGGTAGTTTTGATTTGCATCTCTTTGATTGCTAATGATGTTGAACATTTTTCATACATTTATTAGCCATTTGTATTTCTTCTGTGAAGTGTCTATTTAGTTCACTTGCCCATTTTTAGATTAGGTTGTTTGTTTTTTTAGCGGCGAGTTTCTTGAGTTCTCTGTATATTCTAGATATTAGTCCTCTGTCAGAGGAATAGCTGGCAAAATCTTTTCCCATTCTGTTTGCTCTCTGTTGAGGTTCTTGATGATAGTTTCCTTTGCTAAGCAGAAACTCTTCAGTTTAATGCAATCTCATGTATTAATCCTCTTTTTAACGTCTTGTACCTTTGGGGTTTTGTTGAGGAAGTTTTTGCCTGTGCCTATGTGTTGAAAAGTTGGACCTATGCCCTCTTCAAGTAACTGCAAGGTGTCTGGTCTTGTTTCCAGGTCTTTGATCCATCTTGAATTGACTCTTGTACAGGGTGAGAAAGTGGGGTTTATTTTCATTTTTCTGCATGTGGTTAACCAGTTTTCCCAACACCAGGTTTTTGGCTCCTTTGTCAAAAATCAATTGGCTGTAAGTGTGCAGATTTGTTGCTGAGTCTTCTATTCTGCTCCATTGGTCTATGTGTCTGCTTTTGTGTCGATACTGTTGTTTTTACTACTATGGCTCTGTAATATAGTTTGAAGTCAGGCATTGTGATGCCTCCTGCATGTTTCTTGTTGCTGAGAACTACTTTCACTATTCTGGGGTTTTTGTTGTTCCAAATAAATTTAAGAACTGATTTTTCTATGTCTGTGAAGAATGGCCTTGGTAATTTATCGGTATTGCATTGAATCTATAGATCACTTTTGGAAGAATGGCCATTTTGATGATATTTACTCTGCCTATCCAAGAGCATCTTCTAAGATCTTCTTCTTTTATCAATGTTTTATAATTTTCCTTGTAGAGGTCTTTTACCACCTTGGTTAGGTTTATTCCTAAGTATTTTATTGTTTTGGGGGATATCATAAGCGTAAATGTTTTCTGGATTTCTTTTTCAGTGGATTTATTTTTGGCATATAGAAAAGCTTCTGATTTTTAAGATTGATTTTGTATCCAGATGCTTTGCTGAATTTATCAGTTCTAGAAGCCTTTTGGTTGAGTTTGTTGGGTCTTCTAAGTATAATATCATGCCATCTACAAATAGAGTTAGCTTCAGTTCTTCTTTTCCTATTTGCACTCCATTTATTTCCTTCTCTTGCCTTATTGCTCTGGCTAGAGTCTCTAGTACTATATTGAAAAGGAGTGGTGACAGTGGACATCCTTGTCTTTTCTTGTTTTTAAGGGGAACTCTTTTGCGCCGCTGTCGCCGCCGCCACTGTTGCCGCCGCCATTCCCTAGGTAAGGCGCTTGGAGCTCTTTACTGTTCTCCATTCTGTCTTCTGGCTTTGATTCTGTCGCATTTCAAATTTTTTGTTGTTTAGTTCAATTTTTCACTGCTTTTCTTCTCTTGTCAAGAAGCTGCCTTCATGGCGATTGAGATCAGAGTCTCAGAGGAATTGCAACATGGTGCCTCCCTTAGTCGCTATCTTGGAATCTCAACTTTCATTTGATTAGTAATTGCCTCTTAATATTTCTATATAATATGTGTGATAGTCAATCTAGGTTGTCAACTTGACCTGATCATGACACACCCAAGATCATGTGCCTTTGGGTGTGTAACAGCAGATTAAACAGAAAGCCTGCCCTGAATGTAGGCAGCAGGATTCTGATAGGTGCGGACTTAGATAAAAGAGGGAGAAGCCGCGTAGAGTGCGTGCGACTCTTTCCGAGAAAAACGCATCTGCTCTTGCCTGAGATCGTCGGCCGCCGCTTCACTGTTTCTCTGAAGAACTTCTTGATCTTCTCAGCCTCCAGCCCTTTGAACTGAAATTTCACCATCGTTTCTCCGAAGAGCTTCCTGATCTTCACGTCTTGGACTGGGACTGAATTAGTGGTTGCTCCGATCCTAGGACTCCAGCTCTTAGACTGTTCGACCAGCTACTGGTTCCTCTGACTCTCCATGTGCAGTCAGAACCTGGGACTACATTGCTTCAAACTGTAAGCCCATCTGATAAATTCCTTTTTCAAATATACTCATTCTGTGAATTCTGTTAATCTAGTGAACCCTGTCCAATACAATATGTATATCTGATATGTATTTGGGGACATTTAATGTGTATGGCTTATGGAACAGTTTTTGCATATATCAAAAGTTATGACATTTTTCACATCATATTCAATATACTCAATTCTCTTAAACTTTTTCTTAATTGAATATTTCTTCTTATATGTCTATGAAAGATATTTCTCATTTATATATTCTTCATGTTCTTCCAACTTAGGGTACAGAGAAAGCATTTTATAAAAAATGTTTACAAAAAGTGCAAACATTTCATTGACAAATGTTTCAGAAAAATGTTTTGAAGGAACACATAAATGTCTGAAGTTCCATTATATGCAATTATATCCAATCTTGAAATTTTACTTTATTTCATAATATGTTTTGGATAAGTATCACTGCTGGACCATAAAGAATTCTGTAGTAGAAATCTCATAGCTTAAAACTGGAAGATGAAATTGTTCTTGTCAGAGCTAGGCCGTCGCTGGGTCATACTCTATGAAGAACTTTTCCCGGGACTTAACAGACTCTTTGGAACTACTCAGGAGAGAAACAAGATTATGTTTGTCTTCCATTATTATTTCTTTGTAATAGAAAGTAAGCCATAAATAATTTTCTCTCATTATCTTTCTTTAGAGTCTTGATTTGCATTTGCAAGTGTTCCATTTAATGATATTAATGGGATCATCCCCTTAGTCACCCAAAAATAGCTATTAGAACATTATGCACAATCATTTTGTACCAGTCCAAGCAAGTCATTTGTGAAAGAACAAATCCTTCTATAAGCATTGTCACAGTCTAATACACATTAGGAAAAAATGACTACTTGTGAATAACTGATCTACAGGGAGAACTGCATTTTGTGTAAGTCTAGAAAGAAAAGAAAAAATAATTTTAGATGTCTGGTACATTCATCTTCAAGAAAATGCTGAAATATATAATTTGTTTCAAGGATCAATTTTATCCTGTGAACATTTCAGATCACATTTTTATAAGGAAGACAAAATAAAGAGAGAGAAAAACCTTACTCAACTCATTACTCCTGGCAGTATATTGCATGAGGAGACAGTACATCATGAAACAGCAGAAAGGTTCCCATCTCAAAGCAGTTTCAAAGCCAGAAGGAAATTACATTCTTTCATTTCCTATTCCCATTTCTAATCACTAATTTCTGCAAGAAGGTATGAAGGTAGTGAACTGTAGAATTGAGAAATTTCATTTTCCAGCAACCTGCTCATAAAAGGCATGCAAAAAAAAAATCCATTAGTCTCTCTTTAGAAGTAACGGGAGGAAAGGAACGTCTGTCTTTGCAGCTGTTGCATTGATTCCAGAATACGGATGCAGGGTCCTTTGCAGACATAATCAGTTATCTAGGGAACAGAGTTTTGGCCTTTTAGAAAACTTTACACCAGGGCACACATTTGACAGGAAGTGATTCATTCTGGAGACTCAAAGTTTGGACTGAGGTATCTTAAAGGACCGCATAATTGTGAAGGTTAAGCACGTGTTTACGTTTGATTCTAAAATCAGATTCCCTAGCCGGGCGTGGTGGCGCACGCTTGTAATCCCAGTACTTTGGGAGGCGGAGACCGGAGGATCCGGGTTCGCAGCCAGCCTCAGCTCGCTCGCTCGCGAGCGCTCTCTCTCTCTCTTTCTCTCTCTCTCTCTACCCAGTGAGGCCCTCTGCAACTTCGTGAGACCTGGTTTCAAAATAAAGCATAAAAAAATAGGGCCGGGGGTGTAGTGCGGAGGTAGAACACCCCTGCATTCAATCCCCGGTACTGCAAAAAAAATAATAAATAAAAAAATAAAATAAAATCAGATTCCCCTTATGCTGCATATCTTGTCTAGTCTTCATTTCTCCAGGGGTCCGGTAGGATATCAAACCCTCCACAAGCTTATTTCTGATTCATTTAATTCCTCCCAAGATGTTAGGTCTTTTCATTCTCTTCCAGCATTCATACTTAATTCTATTATAGCTCTTACCACACTATACTTATTTTCTTATGGCTCAGTCTATAAAATGTAAAATCCCAAAGTGCAAATTTCCCCATTCATGGATCCTATCTTCCATTCATCTATCCCCATATGTAGCATCATGTATTATTTTGAGTAGATATTGAATAGAAGATTCAAAGTGTAAGAATTTTGCTTGTTTGGCAAAAGCAGGAAAGGGGGTGATACAGAAAAGTAGAAACCATTACATGGTGCAAGATTATGTGGTCAAGCCTATGTTAAATGTTCAGGAAAACTTGGAAAAATTGTCCAAAACCGAGATCTCAGAATGATCCTCCCTAGAGTGAGGAGTTGGGTAATTAAATGCCGTCTTCTGAGAGCTGCTGATTGAGGCTGCAAATCCCTTGGCCCTCACGACTGCTGTGTGGCATCCTGCACTCCACAGCTTTTTGGAGTTTAAAGGAAAAGAGTCCTTGCACACATGTCTGCAGATGTTGGTATTTGGAAGCCTCCCCGAACATGTCAAAGGTCCCAAGAGTATGTAGAGCACGCTAGAGTCAGCCTGTCATGCTGCTCAATCCACTCACCCATGTGGACGCCATTCCCTCCCTCTGCTGCTGCTTTCTTGTGGTTGCTAGGGTGGGAGGAGGATGTAGTGAAGGAGGGCTAGGGGGGTGAGCACCGGCTTTAGTTCCTACAACCACAACTGCTATTCATCTTCCTCCTCCTGTACCATTCTTTCTGGATCCCCATTACCCTCAGCCAGCAGCTCTGCTCTTCTGAAATGCTTGCATCAGAACCCCAGAGCTTCATGCTGGAGTCTGAGCCCCTTGCTGTGACACCCTGGCCAGGCTGTCATGCTGCAGGGGCCCGTTTAACATTACTAGACCTGGAAACGCAATGAGTTGCCCAAATGTATCTCCTTCCCCCACTACAGACAGCAATCTTACTTCCTAATATTAATTGCAATCAATAACACCTTCTGTATGTAGGGACACCTTGCTTTGCCTGTTGATCTGTTGACCAAGGTCATGCATTTAATTTCAGCGTGGCACATTTACTGATATGGTTGGTCCCTACTAGACAGTGTTTCCTCTCCACATAATTCATCTTCTCCATATGAGGCCTTCTCTGCAGTGGATGCTCTTTAGTGAACATCAACAGAGGACGCAAAGACTCACTCTCTGTGTCAGACCCCTTACGACATCTACCCACACCCCCTGCTGCACACAGCTCATCCCAGGATGAAATGTCACTGTTTGGGGTCCTGGTTCAAGCAGCCAGCTAAGCCGCTTGCTGCTGCTCAGGATTCTGTGCTCCGTTCCATCTCAGGTTAGCTTTCCCTCTGCACCCATTTGATTATCCAGATCTCTGCCCCATCACGCTCATCCAGAGCCACAGTCTAGGGGGACTACAGGGCAACAGCAATGTGTCTTAAGCTTGTGCCAATGTATCCAGTCATTAATGAGCCAGACCTTAGCTTTTCTCATTTTTAATAACGGGTGTCAGGGAGCCCCCTACAAGACCACAGGGAGTAACTGAGGGAGACGCATCAGAGACACGGTGATAGATGACCTGGCCACCTGTCTATGCAAGTTTCTTGTGCCTACCACACCTGTTAGGGCTTGCCTCCGTAGGTTTCCTTCCAACTTTCTGATGGATTTTCTCTGAACCCGATCACCCCTGTGACTTGTTGGCTTCCATTATGCTCTGATCATGGCGGGTAGCCTTGGTTGCATGGTCTCTGAATGCTCTGCACTCAGTCGTTCAGGCTCTATCAGGGTTCGTAGCTACTCAGGAGCCGGTTTCAAACAATGGATAGTTCTTTGTTGCAGTCAGCACCTCCTTGCTTTAGGACCCCGAGGGTCTGTACCATAACACTCCTCCTGCAGCTTGCCAGAGATTTAGCACCATGCATGCGTGCATGTGTGTATGTGTGTGCGTGCGTGCGTGTGCATGTGTGTATGTGTGTGCGTACGTGCGTGCATATATGTGTGTGTGTGTGTGTGTGTGTGTGTGTGTGTGTGCCATCTTCAAAATGTGAGCTGGCCTATTGAGCTCTAGTGTTTCCCTTAGTCATGGCAGGTGCAAGGTGCAGTGATGTATCCTTTATCTTGGAAGAGATGTCTTGACATACCTCTACTCGTGCAAGGTTCAGTGATGTATCCTTTATCTTGGAAGAGATGTCTTGACATACCTCTACTCATGCAAGGTGTAGTGATGTATCCTTTATCTTGGAAGTGATGTCTTGACATACCTCTACTCGTGCAAAGTGCAGTGATATATCCTTTATCTTGGAAGAGATATCTTGGCATACCTCTACTGGCTGGACACTTAAAAATGATACTTGTGTGACACGTCCCTGAACGCGTCATGGTTTATGTCCATGGTTTGACCAGGGCACACGGTTCCTTGCCACTCGCCAGTCTCCGGGGCAGGTTAACATGACATCCTCAGTACAGTAGGCCAGTATGATGTAATGTGAAATGTCCAGATGATCAATGTCCCTGCTGATTCCTTGTGACAAGTGGCAGGGGAGTTAACAGAATACTGTGATAAAGCTCTGAACAGATACTGCTGTACATTCCTAGTGAACATAAATGATTCTGACTCCTTACGATCCGGATTGAAAGAATGTACTTGCTGGGTTGACAACCATGTAGCAAGTTCCAGAGTCTGTGTGATATCTGACAGTAAAGACACCACCTCCCATACCGTAGCTGGGATTGGTTCTGACAGTGGAATAATTTGCAGTAGTCCACTGTCAGCATGGTAATCCATGTGTATTTTTCTCAGGGACCAGACTAGTAAAATGAACGAGGACATAAGTGATGCAATGACCTTGAACTATGGAGAGTAACCCCGCCCGCTGTCCTTCAACCCAGCATGTGGCATTGCTAATTTACAGAACTGGCCAGGGAACAAGGAGCAGTGCGAGGCTTCTTCCTAACCTTGCTACCATCACGGCCTTTACTCCATCAGTCAAGAAACTAACGTGAGAGTCCAGCCAGTTGAGAAGCGCGTCCATGCCAGGGGAGCACTGGGTAGACCTGGAGCATCACTGACCACAGGGGAGATAGCCGATGGCCAGGATGCGCGTTATCCTCTGGCCCCGTGTGTCCCCACTCTAACAGTGGGGCATGGCGGTGTTTCCAGTGCACAGGTTATTATTGTCATCTTAGATTCTGTATACGACTATCCTAAAACTTTAGTATTTCCATTTTCTCAGTGTATAAATATCGTGGTAGCCAACTACATGTTCCTTTGGAAATATTGGAGGAAATAAATGCTCAATATACTTGCTGGGGTGTTTTGGTTTCTTTTTCAAGTGGACACCATGTTAAACAAGGAGTTCTGAAGGATGAACACAATTACCCCATGGGGGAACTGGATGAGACGTTATTTCCCATTGTGGCTACTGATGTGAGCCTTCGGTACTCTCAATTTTTATTTATTTTTTTTCTGGTTGTATCAGTCAAAGGAAACACATGTTGTCTTTGTTCTACCTCACCTTTAAGAATGCATGGAGAATGAGCTGTGGCTGTAGATTTCTATAGGCCAGGTCCCCTTAGATAGCATCTGCTTTGCTTATGACTTTTAAATGCTGCTATGCAACCCTACTGTTCTAGAGTCGTAGAGCTCAACCCTTCTTTTCACTTTCCTTAATAAGCTGCCACAGCACCCTTGTCCCCACCTTTATGATTCATTCCCAGGAAGCTTCTAATGATTCCTGGCAGTAGGTGTGTTAGCCATGAACCACGGCTCCATCAGAGAACACACGCTTTCCTTTGGAAGCAAAAGAACTGCTTCTTATGAGCCATGCTAAAATACAATCAAGATTTTTTTTTTTTTTTGGTGGTACCGGGGATTGAACTCAGGGGCATTTTACCTCCGAGCTACACCCCCGGCCCTATTGTTTTTTTATATTTTATTTTGAAACCGGGTCTCATGAAGTTGCAGAGGGCCTCACTAAGTAGCTGAGGCTGGCCGCGAACCCGGATCCTCCGGTCTCCGCCTCCCAAGTACTGGGATTACAAGCGTGCGCCACCATGCCTGGCACGATCAAGATTTAAGACATACAAGCATTTTCACATGGATGTTCTCTCCCCAGATTTCAAGGTACCAGCACATCTGTATCACAGTCCCTACTTTAGCCACAAAGACCTCCTGAGACGGAAAACAAACAAGACCCCAGTAAAATAAACAAATAAAAACTGTACAATTTTGCTTCTCTCACAATCCAATCCTGGGCTTTCTTTTAGTCTGCCAGTCTCAGGAGATGAGGGTGTCTGGCTCTGACATTTTGGTCTGAATTGGTGGCTGACTCACCTAAGTTCATCCTTTCCTTTCTTTTCTGCATGACTGGCACTTAAAGAGAAACAACCAACTCTTTGATTCTTGAAGTCTCCATTGTCATTATATGTTTCAAACACTTGAAAAATGGTAAAACGAATGCATCTCCTTTTACCTGTATCCTGGTCCAACTCTACAAGTGAGTCTTAGTTATTGTAATGTTACAGGATTCTAGGGATTATCACATCCCCTCCTGTCATCCCCACCCCTGTGACTTATACCCCAAGTCCTTTTGTTATTATGAAACAGGGCCTCACTAAGTTGCTGAGGGTCTGGCTAAGTTGCTGAGGCTGGCCTTGAACCTGCAATCCTTTTGTCTCAGCCTCCCAAGTATTGGGATTACAAGCATGCGTCACCACACCCAACCCCCACGGTGAATTTTGTTTACCATGATCTGTGAACTGCTTCTCAGAACTACTTCTGCCCTTTTTACCATCTTAGTGTAGCTTCTTTCAGAAGCAGATTATAAGAAAAGACTTTGAGTGCAAATAATTTCACGGAAGTACAGGGAACACCAGTTTGGAAGTAGAGGATACAGTATAAATAAGAGAAAGCAGTCAATAAATGGTGGACTATTAAATGTGTTTCTGAGCTATGTAATGTGACTCTACAGCATGGTGAAATTCTGGGAAAAGATGGAAAACACTTATCTCAGAATTATTCTACACAAGAGTGTGTGGTTGATTTACACCAACTCCTGGCAGTAATTCATTCAGAGCTTTAGGTATTGGTCACAGTTGTAGGTTCCAAGGCACATTAAATATTTCAAGTTTAAAGGGGAAAAAAGCATTAGGCATACAGATGAACAGGTGGGTATTTAGAACTTAACCCATTTTAAAAGGAGTAACATGTCATTCGTAGCCTGTATTGACTACACATTATATGTGGAATGTGTTAGGTGCAGAAAAATGTCTGCCTAATGAACATATGCTATAGTACTATTGACAATTATGGGAGCAGGGCTCTTAGGAAAATAAATTCATTATTCAAATCTAAGCGTGATGAAAACAGTAAACAAGGAGTTTACTGTTGAACACAGACAAAGTAGAATACAAAGATGCAAGGTGACAGGATGGGTTTTGACCCATGGGTCAAAGGCGCTCGATGTGGGGATGGTATGAACAGAAGTATGAGCAGGAAAAGTTAGGTGTATTGGGTAAAACAATTAGCAGTCTTCTTTGACAGGGTATGACCTCTGAGCCTTAGTCACCGGGACTCGGGACGCAGGCAATGAAGGATCTTGAGCCAATATATGGAACTACTGAATGTATAAGAACATAACTTCTAAAAGTCTCAAGAATCATCAAAAACTCCAGACAAGAAAAAATGTAAAATGTTTCTGTCTGCTAATTTGCAGATACACCACATACACTAAGTCAATCATGAAGACACAAGCACAGTTACTCATCATAAGCACATTCAGTATGAAGTTAAGATTTTTGATTGGGAGTAGTAATTTTATCTGTATGAATCTTGGCAAATTATCAAAATGCTGAGTATCAGTGAACTTAACCCGGGCTCATTATAGCTCAGGCCAAATAACAGAAAAGTCAATTAAAAGTAACTTAGACAAAAAAAATCGATATTTACTGCCTTCTGTAACAAGAGTCTGGAGGCAGGCGGGTCTTGCAGTTGATAAATTCAGCAACTTGGTATTAAATGTCACATGCCTCTGTGCTCAGCCATCTGTAGCCTGCCCCTAACTTAGTACCTTCCACTGTTCTAGGGGCTCACGTGCTCCAGGCGGTACGTGCAGAGGAAAATGGCCAAATACAGAATATCTCGATCTAGTATCCCCTTTTTTTATAGTGAGAAAAACATCCCAAGTGTCCCAGAGGAGCGTTTTCACCAGAATGACATTAGAAGCATCATACGCACAATTACATCGTCCATAGTGTCATATCCCAAGCCCATTCTTGAGCCAGTAGCGTGGCTGTTGGTGGACAATTCTCCCTTCCAAGGCCGTTCACATAATCAACAACTATGAAAAATAAAAATTGTTTCTCTCTTTGGACCAAAGAGCAGGGCTTCTTAGACCCTTGGTAGATGGAAGTACTGTGACTTTTGGGAATAAAGATAGGGCTGCTGACTGTCTGCCATAAAAGACCAGGATTCCTGGAGTTTAGGGTTCCTCTGTAATCCACCCACGGTGTGTGCGTCACTCAGTAGAGATGCGGGCTCACAGAACTGGTGCAAAGCCACTGATGCTGGGGATATTAAACTACCTGCAGATGCAGTGGATACGAAACGACCCCTCATCTATGACACAGGACTAATGTGTCTTTTACCAAAATCTATGGTTCTATGGCGAACTAATTTGTTAGTGGGGAGGAAGGGTAAAGTCTCAGACCTTTCATAATTCATACTACAAAGGATTAAATTAAAGGCTCAAACCCATGAAAATTTGCTCTTAAAACCTGGGAAGTTTGAAACCATTCATGTTCACTTAGAGAAGGACAAAGAAAATCAGCATTCTCTCTGTGATTTGGAGGTAGGTACTGGATGAGCAACACACATATACACAGTATTTGCCACAAGGAATATAAATCTCTTGTAAGATCATTTTGATTAGTAGATATAAATTTAATAATTGCAGGTATTTATAAATATTTAATAAGCACATAAATGCTTTATAAAAGTGGATTGGGGCATGATTACTTGCTTTTCAAAATAAGTTGTACTGTACGAATATTTAAAGTAATACAGGAAAATTTTAAAAATCCAAATCTAAAATAAAAAGATCCATTTTACCCATAGCTAAATGATTGCAAGTTTTTTTTTTTTAATCTCTCATCTCTCAAAATTTCATTGAAATGACGGAAGAAACACAATTTAAAATAAATCTTTAGCGATACTGTGAAATGCGGAAGTGTCATTAGCAGATGAAAAGGAAAAATTTATGAGAATATAAAGAAGACAGTAGGTTGGATTGATCATTCCAATGCAACTAAAATATCTGTAAGATTGTATAGTGAATGATTAATTACATGGAGTTATGTTTATTGGAAATTTAAGAAACATTCTTAGGTGTAAATAAATATATACCTAGGGATCACCATAGGATTTGATTCAATAACTGAGGAAAAAGTAATGCAGATTTCTACTTCAGACCTAAACACAATGAATTTTGGGTAAATCATATTTCAATGAAAAATGTCTTAACAGCAAAAATAGCAAGAAAGCACTTTTTATTTGTATGGAGAAGGACTTACAAAAGAAAAAGCAATACTGCATCTGTAACAATATACTTTGTATGTAGAAGGCTTTCCAAAAAAGAAAATAGGCATGTGAGTATAGTTCAGTGGTAGGGCTCTTGCCTCATGTGCATGAGGCCCAGGGTTCAATCCCCAGCACCAGGGAAAAAAATGCTCTAAAGGGAAAGGCTGACAAATTTTCCTAGATGTAAAGAAATTTTTATGCATGAAAAAATTAACCATAATTAATGTCTAAATCAGATCATAGACTGAAAGAAAATTTGAGGCTCATGCAAGTCAGTAAGAAAAAGATAAGTACTTTAAAAGGAAAAATTACAAATGGTAGGAGAAAGTAATTACAAAAGACAGTGAAAATAGAAAAAGATGCTTAACTATGCCGGCAATAAAAATGACAAAGTAAAAAATGAGATATATTTTGAACCAATGAGAAAAGAGGACTTTTTATGTAACATGTAGGAGAATGAATTGGTATAACCCCTCTTAGAGAAATTTGACAGTATCATTGAAATGTCAAAATTTGCCTTTGTGTTTTCTATAGCAGTTCTGGGAAGAATGTGCCTTCTAGAACTTACTACTCACATACATGCAACATCTTTTTTCTCTGTAAAAATACCCATTATAACTCTGCTATTAATAGAAAACAATTGGAAACTATGCTACATATTTAATAAGAGAGATGTGATTAGTTAAATAATACATTTGAACATGGGCTATTTTGTTAATAATAGATCAGCCAAGTTCCACAGATTTCCAGATATATAGAGGAGCCAGCCAAAACCAGCAAAGCCTCCTACAGCAAGCACAACCGAGGTATCTGCTCTCAGACTGATATAAATTATGTTTACTTTGTATGACACCAAGGATTGGAGTTGGTTTGTTATGCAACATTTCTTTTGCAATAATTATTGACAACACATATAACTGATGAAATATTGGTCATCAAAGATTTTAACCAAGTGTTATATATCAATTATAAAGGAAAACCTAAAATAAGTCAAAGACAAATATTGGCCAAATCTCTTGGCCAATAAACAAGAAAGAATTCATGATATCATTAAAATTCAGAGGAATGAAAATTAAAATTGTAATGAGATATTATTATGTATCTATCACATTAGTAAATTTTTCAGCCTGGCAATATTGTGCATCACAAGAAGGTTCCAAGCAATGGAAACTCTATTTACTGGTGGTGAGTATGTACATGGCTATAACTTTGGAAAAGAGTAATTTTTATTTATTTTCTAACAGAGTTGAAAATTCATACCCATAATAATTTTATTGTTAAGTGTATATCTTAAAAAACTCTTGTACATATGCAGCAGGTGATACATAGAATAGGTCCTGCAATATTGTGCATAATAACAAACACTAGAATCCAACAAAAGGCCTGTTGACAGTATATTGTATTGTGGTATATCTATTCACCGGAATATTACAGAACAGTGAAAATGACCAAACCACAGAGCATGATTCAAGACTGGTAAATCTCACAAGAAAATGTTGACCACAAACACAAGTCACAGAAGAATTAAAGAGTGTATGCAGATTTCTATAAAATTAAAATTATATGAATATAAACTTGTGGATTCATACATGGTTTAAAAGTTATAAAGAAAAGGCCTGAGATTCTCAGAAGCTAACACGGTAGCAGTAGGTAAGAAAATGCTATGTAATGGGCTATGAAGAATGGTTCTAAGTTATTTTAGTGCTTTTTATCGAGTAGCGTGATTTACAGATAATTAAAAAGAAAAAGAGAAGTAGACGTTGACATTCTTATAATAGAGTTATAAAGAAAAATTTCATGAAATATAGCTGTTATGTAATACATAGAGATGTTAATATATAGCTTTTCTTTATATTTATGTGAATACAAATGAGTATGTCTATTTTGTATGTATAGTAATATTGCTATTATAGTGGAAAGCTTTAATCACTGAAAGCATCTTAATGATTTATCTCAAGTGAAAATATACGTGTGTGTGCCTATTTATGTGTGTGAATGTATCTAAACACACATAAATGGCATTCTAACGTTCACTATTATTTAAAATGTGTTAATCAATATGTTTTTATTGAACCCTCAAAATTTCATTACATGATAATGGATATATTATGCCATAAAGTGGGCATATGTTATTTTTTAAAGGAGAAGGCATGGTATTTGTCATCTTGACAACAGAGTGAAAAGACTATTAAAAGTTTCCAGGAAAAAGTAATAAAGTCCCAAATACTTATTCTATATTAAGCACAGGGTGTACCCTGATAAAGGAAGAAAATGTCAGGGAAGAATACAATCCTATAACTATAAAATAACAACAAAAATAAATGGAATCCCTTCTTGGTGTGGTATACATTTCTCTTTTCTTTCAGAAAAGGTATTGCTATGAACACTGACCTGAATCAGCCTTATCTACAGTGTACTTGTGGTGTTACCCAAATAAGATTTTTTTTTTTTTTGCGGTACCGGGGATTGAACCCAGGGGCGTTCTACCTCTGCGCTATGCCCCTGGCCCTATTTTTTATGCTTTATTTTGAAACCAGGTCTCACGAAGTTGCGGAGGGCCTCACTAAGGAGAGAGAGAGAGAGAGAGAGAGAGAGAGCTGAGGCTGGCCGCGAACCCGGATCCTCCGGTCTCCGCCTCCCAAAGTACTGGGATTACAAGCGTGTGCCACTACGCCCGGCCCAAATAAGATTTTAAACACAGACAGACTTCCTTTGTGTAAGAATATTTGCCTGCTATGAAAATAAAGTACTCATTATAATCCCTCTTTGAAGCTGATCAAATATATTTGTGAGATATTTTTCCAAGCTATAAAATACCAGTTAATGCATTTGTAGATAACACAGTTATCACTGGATAATGTGCTTAAGGGATAACATTGAAGTTTAGGAAATTTAATCATTCATGAAGTTAAACGAGGAAGTAGCGAATCGGAGCCAGGTACTTGTCTAAATAAATGTATGTGATAATAAAGATAAAGACCTATGATGTCAATCCCAGCTCTGAAAACAGGGGCTCCCATCCAGGTCTCTCCTCTCCCTGATTTTTCACTGATTTGTGATAGAACAACTTCCTACCAAGGAAAGAGCTACAAGGATAGAAGGGACAGGCACTCCTTTCCATCAAAACCTGATTTCCATAAAAACTCATGGGCTAAAAACACTTTCAACCTGGAGACTGCTCAGTCCCTACCATGATGCCACACACTGCCCCTTCTAGAATAAACCCACAGGAATTCCCATGAAAACCTGGAAAAGGCACCAAAGTGAGTATTCTTTTTCCTTCTACTTTTTTGGTTGTCCTAATGATAGTTTCCAAAAAGTGCTGGCTCACTATTTACTCCTGGGTTTATTCCAATAACTGTGGCTTAGGGAGTCCACTCACTAGTGGCCTTAGTGAGATCTGAGTTTCCTCATATACAGTTAAGAGCTGTTATGAGGCTCAAATTTTATAACGTCTGTGAGGATACTCTGCAAGGATGAACCCAAAGCCTGGATTCTCATGCTCCCTGGCTTCCGGCTCTGCGACACAATCCTTGCTAGAGTGGAAGGCATGCTTTCTGCACCCTCCCGAGGCACACAGCCACAGACAACGTGAGGGCCTCAGCAGCTTGGTGAGACATTAGCAAGCACACTCCTTGTCTCAGTCAGCTCTCTCAATGCTCTCATCCAAAGACCTGCCCATGCAACTTAGAGGGAGGAAGATTTATTTGCTCACAGATTCTTTGGAGATTTGAGGTTCAGTCCATGTGAGACCGGGGACCCCAGATCTCAGGGCATGGCGGTAGGAAGTGGAGAGAGGGAGAGCATGAGGCTTTGCTCTCACATCATGGAGGTTGGAAGCAAGACAGCGCTCAGGGGGAGGAAGAACCATATATAATCCCAAGGCCAGGGGTCCCCTTATCCAGCCACACCCTACTGGCCCAGGCCACCACCCAGAGAAATCCCCATTACAATGGCTTCATCCACTGCTGAGATCATAACCAAGCCCTGCTTCCAACATTGCCACCCTGTTTCCATGAGGCCGGGGTACATTCTATTTTCAGACCATTACACTCCTGAAGCTCCCTATTGGGGCTGTGGAAGATAAGAAAATCCCTTCCCTGCTGTCTCACCAGCACACGAGGGCCTCACAGAAAGAGCTCTCCTCTCTGCCCTAGGATGAGTTGGTCTTGGCCCAGTGTGGCTGTTGGAGACAGGCTTGCACATAGCATCTGAGTTGAAGAAGAAGGGGTGGCTGACACAGCAAGGTGGCAGAGGGTGTCAGGAGGTGAGCTGCAGAGCTGAGCTGTCAGGTCCTGAAGTGTCAGACAGAACAGCAAGTCACACGGAAGGTACTGACCAAGTGGGCATTCACTTACTGTGATGACAGATGAAGACAGAAAGAAAGAGCTGGCTCCTTTGATGTTCTATTTCTCCCATAGATCGGCACTGGGCGGGGTTCACAAGTAGAGACAAGGACAGGACCGGATGTCTTGCTGCAGAGGGGACCCTGCAGAGGAGGCTCCTGCCATTGGACTTCGAGCTGGTAGTAAAAGAGTATTGAGAGCAGAGGAAGTATCTCCAAGGTGCCCAGGAAGGAAGGCTCTGCAGAGGTACCTGGTGGGGCCTCTCCCCAAGGCCTCTGGAGAAGAAGAAGTCTATGGGGCCCACTGGGCTAGGGGTGCAGTATGTGCAAGGGGCAGCTAGCCCAGGGCTGCCCAGGCCTTGACTGCTTTACATCGCTCTGTGTCTGCTATGGGGAAGGCAGTTCCCCCTACAAGGCCTGCCAAGTAAAGACCTGGTGGTAATTGCCTAATAATTGCACAGAGAGTATTGGCCTTGAGCCAGATTCCTATTAATATTATCTTCCCTCATCTTCTCTTCTCTTAACCCCAAATACACAGCTCTGATAGTTCTTCCAGAGAACAGCTAAGGTTGGCCTGAGACTGGTGATAGAAACCAAAGTAAAGTTGCAAGTTGTGAGAGGATAAGGAGAAATTTGGAAACATTAATCCACCCACATTTTTTAAGAGAAAAGAGCCCTCAAATAATTATTGCTACACATGGGAACTTCAAATAACTAGAGTTAGAAACCCAGGCATAGCGACGGCAGTCTATGCATTAAAATTCTAAGTAACTTCTTGTGTTCTGGTAACAAATGCATAAGTGGAAACTGATGCATATTTAATGAAAAAGGTAATTAAGAGAAAGGTAATTGATGAGGAGCTATGAATTTTAATTGCTGTTTGTGGAGTTCTGCTGGAATTAGTTTCCTAAGTTCTAAATGTGTGTTGTTCACATCATGAAACTTGGGAGAAGAACAGGGCAAGCTTTGCAAGCTGATCCGGAATCACATCAGATGGCAAGGAATGGGGCCAGGCTTGGGGTTTTCACTGTGGCTAGGGAGTGGAGCCACATGCTAAAGAGTACGATGGGCCTCTCCCTGCTTTCTGGCTCTTTGCTTGACATGCAATTTCTTCTGTTGTTGCGATACCATCTGCCATGGGACCCTTACCAGAGGCAAGAGATGGAACCACCTGATCTTGGATTTTAGCCTCAAAAGTATGAGCTAAATACAAATCATATATACATGTATGCCACTTCAGGTATTTTGTTATAGCAGCAGCAAATGGACAAATGCAAACTAAAAGCAGAATATTGACTGCCTAGAACAGGGTTTGCACATAGCAGGTCCTTGGTGAATCATTGCTGATTGAATGGAACTCAAGAACAAAAGGATGAACATCATTAGTATAGTAACAGACCCATATGCAGGTAATGAAAGAATAAATAACTTCCCTGATTGATCCACTCCTGAACAGGGTCTTAAGTATCATTAATTGTAGAAAGGAAATAGTAATAATGTATGAATCATGTAGAACCTTTAAGATGCTATCATTTTGTAATGGGTTGAATTCAGAATGTCCCGCTATCCCTCAGGGAAACAAGGTAGCAGTGTTAGCAGCAGGACTTGGTTGCTAAGGAGAGGTCCCTGGGGGTGTGGCCTTGGGGGTTCTATATGGTTCCTCCCACTCCGCCACCCACCCTCTCTCTCTGCTTCTGGTCTTCAGGATGTGAGAGCAGAGCCCTGCGCTCTCCCTCTCTCCACCTCCCACCCCCACTCTCTGCGCTCTGCAAACTCTGACCTCATGTGGACTGAACCCCGAATCTCCAAGGAAACGGTGAGCAAATAAATCTAAATTCCTCTAAGTTGTGTGGTCAGTCTTTTTGGATTATTATAGAGGTGGGAATGTTGACAGAGACACATTTGTTCTCCCTTAAAATCCTGAATACTACGTTTAATTTAATCTCTCTTGTTTCTTCAGCACTTTGAAAAGTCTCAGCAAAAGAACATAGTGATTTGATGGGACTGTATTTAATGACTCTGAAGACTTTTTCTAGATATGGCGATCAAATTTCACAAGCATTATTAAATGTAGAAGGTAAAAAAGATAAGATGAGCCGGGCATGGTGGCGCACGCTTGTAATCCCAGTACTTGGGAGGCTGAGACTGGAGGATCCTGGTTCACGGCCAGCCTCAGCTACTTAGTGAGGCCCTCCACAACTTAGTGAGACCCTGTTTCAAAATAAAGAATAAAAATAGGGCTGGGGGTTTGGCCCGGAGGTAGAATGTCCCTGGGTTCAATCCCCAGTACTGCAAAAAAAAAAAAAAAAGATAAGATGAATCTGTATATATTTATATTGTCTGGATTTGCCTTTTAAAATTACTTTTTAGAATTTAGTTGTTTATGACTTTTCTTATTCTTGTAAGTCAAAGGGAAAATATTTAAATGATCACTATTGAGAATTTCCATTTATTTGCTTCAAGTGTCAAAGAATTAATTCCATATGAAAAGCAGAATAGTGATAAATAACACAACAGTACTATGTCAGTGTAATTAACATCATCTTCTTCCCCCTTTTCTCCTTCTTGGACCTTGGGATGATGCACCTGGCTTAACACCATATATTTTCTAGCTTTTATGAGTGAATTGAAATTAATAGGAAAAAGTTGTAGTAGCAGATTCCAAGCTAAAGCCCGTGGGGGTCATTACTGCTGTTCTAATTACTTACACATGCCACATTCCTTAATTAAATGTGCAACTTTATTGATTACTCAATATAATCATTAATTTCATAATCAAAATTTCAACATCCAAATGAAAAAGAAGTCATTTAAATGTAAAATGCATCTTATCTTTGTTAAAACTTCTCTTCACAAAAATACTTCACATTCCTGGTTATCAATTACCTTGATTCCAAATGAATATCTGTAGATTTGGCCCAATAATTGAATAACGTCCTCTTCATGTTGGATCAGGGGGAAGAGAAGAATAATAAAATCAATAATGGATATGGCAAAACAGAGAATAAAAAATGCATCTCAGCGAGATTGCCCCATAGATGTCAAAACAAATCAGGAAGCTTGCAGAAGGCTCTGTTCCCATTTTATTTAGAAGGAAGGCATGAGAATGGAGAGGGAGTTAGTTTTTTTTTCCTTTATTGCTTTAACCATAAAACGATGAAGCATTAAATGTCTTCTGGGAGCTCACCCAATTTTGGGGAAAATAAGGCTTGATTCTTTGGAATTTCATGGCATTCCTTCCCCGAATACCAACTCATCCAGAGTTAGTGGGCTAAATAAATGCTAGAAACAGAAAGAAGAAAAAAAAAAAAAACAAGAAGGAAAATCCAGTAAAATAAATTATGATGAAAAGACAACGCACGGGCTCCAGACACAAGAAAGCGATACTCGCACTGAAGGGTGATACGCAAGTGAGCGTGACAAGTGAGCCACCAGAGAACAGGGATCGAAATGAAATCACATGCTTGCTTAATAATTATTTGAGTAGAAACTAAACACATGCATTAGCAAATGCAAATGATTCTTTTAATTAGACATCAACAAATGAGGTCCAGCAACAGAAGACAAGCTGTTTTGTCCTGATAGATTTTTATTATGGCATTTCTCTGAGAATCCCTATATACAATCCCAAGGAGTACAAGTTTATGGCTTTCAAAACAACAACTGTATTTTCTCAATATTACAATTGCATATTTTGAGAACATTTGTTCCATTTTTTCCTTACTTGTTAAAAAGACAATGTGTTTATTAATTATCCAATAAATTTAACCAATAAAGAGTAAAATTATAATCTGAATATCCCATGCCATCTTCTATGACATATTAAGATTGACGATGAAAATATTTTATGGAAAGTTTGTCACCAGTGGTGAGAATTCATTATACATATGGCCATAGGTTTTATTCTGGAAAGTATAGATGAATTTAATTCCAAGCAAAGAAATATTTGTGTGTTTGTAATCCTCAGAATTCACATTCCAGGCAAGGGGAACTAATACATCTATATACAATTGATTAGCACCCTCCCTATGATATGTCCTACATATTTTACTTCATTGTGATTTCTCCAGAACTATGAAACATTAGTAACATCATCATACTTCATGGTTAAATAGGGAATGGTGAGCAAACTTAAATCAATTGCGCTGGTTCACACCACTACTCAGTCTCAGAACTGAGATTTAAAGGTCTATTCTATAGGAATCTCTTATTATCTATCCTAAAACAAACAATCGAACATAGAGATAGAAAAAACACTAGATTTCTGTCCACATGGTAAGGTCCAAGCCTGTTTGTCCAGCCTCCTATTTAACATCACACGTGACTGTCTTGGGCTCAGCAGATACCACAGTGAATTGTCTTACCACACACTTGAAACTCTGACATCTCCTCCCTCAGGAAGCAGCACCAACCAACGTACATACAGTTGGTTAAACCTGGTATTTACCTTCAACTCCTTCTTTCTGAATCCTCAGATGAAACAACTGTTATTTCTGTCTCCAAATATCCTTGATTGTCTTAGCGTCCCTCTGTTTCCCATTTTTACCTCTACGGTTCAGCAAATAAATGACATCATTTACAAATGTCAAAGTCCAGTGATATGCAACTCTGGATAAGTTGAACATTCTTTTAAACTATTAAAATGCTGAGTGTGGTGACACATGCCTGTAATCCCAGTACTTGGGAGGCGGAGACAGGAGGATCACAGGTTTGAGGCCAGCCTCAGCAACTTAGTGAGACCTTTAGCAATTTAGCAAGACCCTGGTTCAAAATAAAAAATAAAAAGGGTTGCGAGTATGGCATAGAAGTAGGATGCCCCTGTATCCAATCCCTAGTACAAAAAAAAAAAGGAAAAGAAAAGAAAAAGAAAACAACCAAAAAACTATTAAAATAGTTCTTAATTTTTAATTGTCATTGTTTTTATTGAGTGCTAAAACTACTAAACTATTGTTAGACAAAGGTTTAAATTTTAAATAAGAACTAAATGGAGCCAGGTATGGTGGCACGTACCTGTAGTCCTAGCTACTCTGGAGGCTGAGGCAGGAGGATTGCTTAAGCCCAGGACTTTGAGACTAACATAGACAACATAAATCCAATTTCTTAAAATAAATTTAAAAAATCACCTTTAAAGTAAAATTCATTTTAAAGCAAGATTCATTTAAATTTTAAAAGATTTATTTTTAAATGTAAAAAGGTTAAACTGAGTTTGTGTTCCCTTTGGTATAAAATTTTCATGAATCTTAACGCAGCTATTGATTTGTTAAACTCCCATCAGAGTCAGGATCAAAAGGAAAAGTTTGTTCCTTTTTATTTGTAATTATTAGTACTGCATTGTGCAAAGGTTTGAGTTGTTTATCCATTCACCCATTGAAGAACATTCCATTTGTTTCTAGTTTTTGGAAATGATGCAACAAATCTTCCTGGAATATGTCTTTTTGGGAACCCAACCAAGAGCAGGGCTGCTGTGTCATCTGGTAAATGTATTATAACTTTGTAAGATGCCACTGTAGCTTTTTCCAGAAGAGCTGTGCCATTTTGCACTTTCACCATAAATGTGTAAGAGAGTTCCACTCGCTCCGAATCCTGGCCAACACTTGCTATTATCATTCCTGATATTGCGAGCTTGTTTCTGCCACCATTTCTCTCTGTCTGAAAAACATTGCTTAGTGGTTCTTTTAGAGAAGAATGAATGACAATAAATTATCTAAATTTTTCTTCATGAAAACATCTTATTATTTTTTATACTAAGGATTGAATCCAGAGGCATTCTACCTCTGACCTACACCTCCAGCCCTATTCTATTTTTTACTTTGAAACAGGGTCTTGCTAAGTTTCTGAGGTTGGCCTAGAACCTGTGATCCTCCTGTCTCAGCCTCCCAGGTTCTGGGATTATAGGAGTGCACCACCATGCTTGGCTCAAAACATCTTGATCCAACCTTTAATTCTTAAATGATGTTTTCTGGATATGGAATTCTGCTTCTATGTTAACACTTGAGAAATATATTATCTGATTTGAGGAATCTTAAAAGAAAGATGTAGTAATACAAATGTAATATTCATCAGTGTGCTTTTGTTGTTGAAATGGAGCTAAAAAGCTTTAATAAAAATGATAGATTATAAATAGAAGGATACAGACAAGTTGTTTCATGCACAACTTTTAGCATTCAGTAAAAATTCCATTCTGTTTAAAAAATGAAGAAAAAGAAATTAAAAGAGATCCATACGTTACCTGGATTGTATATGTATCAGACACTAAAATAAATGGGAGTGACATATTTAAGGAAACTATGCCAAAATTAAATATAAAAAAAGAAATACCAATTGCCAAAACTTGGAAGCAGCCGTAATGCCCTTTACTAGATGAACAATAAATCAGTTGTGGTGGCCGTAGGCAATGGAACCACCATTCAGTACCAAAATGAAATGAACTATCAGGCCATGGAAGGATAGAGAGGAGACATAAATGCATATTATTAAAAAAGCCAGTGTGAAAGGGCTACGTACTGTATGATTCCAACTCTATGACATCCTGGAAAAGGTGAAACTTATGGAGTAAAAACATTACTAGCTGTCAGAGGCTTAAGGGGAGGGAGCGGTGAACAGGAGAACAGAGACTACTTCTAGAACGGTGGAACGCCTCTGCATTCTACTATGGCGGTGCATACATATCATTTTCAATTTGTTCCAATCCACAGGTTGTGCAACCCTAAGAGTCAACCCCAATGTAAACCATAGACTTTGGCTGATAATGACGGGTCAAGGTAGATTTATCAGTTGTACAAATGTACCACCCTGTTTAGGAATGTTGATACTGGCCAATAATGGAGAGGCTATGAATTTGTGGGAGCAGGAAGTGCGTGGGAAATCTCTACACCTTCCATTCCATTTTGCTGTGAACCTAAAACTCCTCTAAAAATCAATTCTGTTAGAGAAGAAATGCAGAGAAATTCTAGAACCAAAAAAAAATGCAACAAATTCAGAACTTAGCAGATGGACTAAAGCAAGGTTAAAGTTCAGCAAATGAGACTATTAGGCAGGTTGAAGTTGACTCAGAAATAGCCAGGCAAACAAAAAGACATACTAGGAAAGAAAATAAGGTAAGAAATATGTATAATACAAAGAAAAAAGTCTAAGAAATGTGATTGAGTCCCCAGGAAACAATGTAACTGAAGAACCAGGTGCTTAGAAAGACTATATATCTATCATTTGTCTATCTATCTATCTATCTATCTATCTTCTATCTATCAACTTACTTATTTATTTTGGCAGTACTAGGAATTGAGCCTGGGGCATTCTACCTCTGAGCTACCACCCCCAGCCCTATTTTATTTTTCATTTTGAAACAAGGTCTCACTAAATTGCTGAAACTGGCCTCAAGCCTGTGATCCTCCTGTATCAGCCTCCCAAGTACTGGGATTACAGGGGTGCACCACCATGCCGGGCAAGACAAGACAAATATTTTTAAGGAGCAAACATGCTTATTTTAAACCTTCTCATTCAATTTTCCCTAAAAGGAGAGAGCATCTTTAATATATTAGATCGTAAAAATGAAAGCAAATAAATAAAGTAAAAAAATTTATTATACTAGAGAGTAAAAACTACTCAGCATGAACACACTGCATCTTCTTCTTTTTTTTTTTTTTTGCTATCGGGGATTGAACCCAGGGGCATTCTACCTCCGAGCTCCACCCCCAGCCCTATTTTTCATTCTTTATTTTGAAACAGGGTCTCACTAAGTTGCAGAGGGCCTCACTAAGTAGCTGAGGCTGGCCAAGAACCTGGATCCTCCTGTCTCAGCCTCCCAAGTACTGGGATTACAAGTGTGCACCACCACGCCCGGCTACACTACATCTTCTAAAGCTGTCCACTCTATGAACATTGATGAAGATAGTCCAGAACAAAGACATCAGCGACACTACTTGAAAATGGGGAGAAACATGAGAAACAGAGAACTGCAGGCAACACACAGAAACTTGGAAAGGTTTATACATATATATGAAAGAAATTGAATTCATAGTAATTGTTCCTAAAGGAGAGCTGAAGCCCAGAGGTGAGGCTCATAGCGACTTAGCCCATGATCATAGTTATCATGGGATACACCAAGATTTCTTAATTATGAACATAAGAACAAAACCTTGAGAAATTGGGTTTGACCAAATTTAAGAAGATTCTCTGTTCATTAACACATCATTAAGAAAGTATAGTGGTAAGACAATGAGGGAAAATGTTGCAAATGTAGGTCTGGTATCAGAATATAGAAGCAACGGATACGAGCCAACAAGAAGATCAAGAACCCAGTAGAAAATAGGCCAGATGTGCCCTGGCAGAGCCAAAGGTGGTGGACAAGGGGCCACGTGGTGAGTGAGAGGTGATGTCCTGTGTCGGGCCTCATGAAGATGCAGAAGCAAACGGCGAGTCATCGCCACGCGGGCTCCAGAACAGTCGCAGTTAAAGACAGGAGCAATGCTTGCTTGTTGCTCTATTTATCATCTGTATGCACGTGGCACTTAGTTGTTGCTCTATTTACCTGTGTATATGTGGTGCTTGGTTGTTGCTTCTTGCTATCTGCATAATGTGTGGTGCTTGGCTGTTGATATTGCAAATGTTAAGTTTAACTATAGAGGTTGATATTTTTGACCCACACTAAGCGTATATGAGAAAGCATTTTGATGAAATAGAAATAATAGAGGTGTTAGTCGCTGTTCTGGAATGACTGATCAAAGATGAAAGGATCGCTTCCAGCTTTAACAACTGAAATGCAAAGGAACACTGGTGGTAGATTGGAAGATAGAGTGACAACACGTCAGCGTGTTAAGGGTCTATGTTACTTCCCTCTCCCCGTGTCCAAGAGGTGGGATAAATATTCTATTCCTCACTCTCCTGGGTGTTCATCTAAAACAATTGTGCTTATTTTGGAAATTCACTAAAATATACCTTATGATAGATTAAATTTAGCAAGGATCAGATTTTAAAAAGCCACAATGGTGAAAACATATATAATTCATACATGTATGTTTATGTACACATGGCGCATAAATATCTGTGTATAAATACAAATAGAGATATATGGATAAGGAACTATGGATATATATGTATGAAAATGTATATCTATCTTTTTTTTTCTTTTTGGGGGGTGGAGTGGGGCAGTGCTGGGGATTGAACTCAGGGTCTCACCCACGCCAGGCAAGTTCTCTACCACTGAGCTACATTCCCAGTTCTCTATCTCTGTTCGCATTACTTGCAGCTGAGATGCTAAAATCTTTGTTTTGTTTAAAGGCTTCACATAGTTGGCAAGAAATAGAGCCTTTTAAGGAAAATTATATTTTTACATATTTTCCATGATAATTATTATTAGGTAAAGTGTATTCCACTTTATCTCTTCTTGAGGTTGATACACACACATATACATATATATATATATATATATATATATATATATATATATACATGTGTACATATATACATATATACACACATATATAAATATACATATATACACACACACACATATATATATATATATATATATATATATATATATATATATGTATATTTGGTACTGGAGATCAACCCAGGGGCATTCTACCTCTGAGATATACCCCCAGCCCTATTTAATTTTCATTTTGAAACAGGCTCTCCCAGCCAGGTGAGGTGCCGCACACTTGTAATCCCAGTATTTGGGAGCCTGAGACAGGAGGATCGCAGGTTTGAGGACAGCCTCAGCAAGTACTGAGACTCATCAACCTAGTGAGACCCTGTTTCAAAAATAAAAATAAAATAGGGCTGGGGGTGAAGCTCAGAGATAGAATGTCCCTGGGTTCAATCTCCAGCACCACAAAAAAAAAAAGGAAAGAAGAAAAAGAAACAGGCTCTCGCTAAGTTGCTGAGGCTGGCCTTGAACCTGCGATCCTCCTGATTCACCCTCCCAAGTGCTAGGATTACAGGGGTGCGCCACATGCCTGGCTCTGAGATTGATATTCTTAAGTCACTTTTCATCAGCAAAGCCAGCGATCACAAACACCTGATGCTACCTGCCAACCTGTACTGGGTTTTGCTTTTGCTTCTGATGACACCCTGGCGAGCCCTACCCTGAACTACTCCATCATCCCCTCCCAAGATGTTGGAGCATCACAGACTTTCTCAGTGGTTACTGGACTGACTGTCAACGGTGTGCTGTGTACAGTTATCCCAGATTCTGAGAGTATATCAAGGAGCAGCAGAAACAGCAATCTGGCCTTTATGAAACCTGGCATTCTTGTTGGCCATGGGCTAGATGTGTGGGCTCTACTGAAAGCTGATGATTACCATGGAAGAAAAAAGATGAAATCACAAAAGAAAGATAAATATGACTAGCTCGTCCATGAAAAAAAACAAACCCTTCACCCTTTCCCTCCCATTCATTCATGGGGCAAAATTCCTACAAAATAAGAAATGAAAAGACAAGAAAAGAATACAAAGGACATGCACACAATGCTGCAAGGTCTCCAGCAAGCCAGAATTCACCAAGTTTAGTGTAGAATCTTCAACAGACACTGAACATGCACACAAGCTTACAATTTCCTTGCCCTGAAGGGGCTTCTGTGCATGATGTGCGGCACCATCTCAAAGTTCCAGAAGCCCGAGCTGAGAGAAACACATGGCTTGCCCCCCACCTCCTTGGCGGTGGGGTGTGGGGGAGCTGGCTCCACACACATGCTTTTGAACAGCTGTAGATAGTGGAGGAGCATTATTCTGACCAAAAGGACTTTTACTTTTTTTTTCTTTTTTTTAGAAAAATTAGATGGGATCCCTATTGAAATTGACTTTCAGTAACAACGACTTTGAGCTAAATAAATGGCATTCTGCAAAACAGATGAGGAAGACGAGCCATTGGAACCGAAGCCAATTGTGGTGGGAAAGCAGAAGCTCTGGGGGTCTTTAGTCCTGTCTGTTTTCTTGTTATCAAAGTAGCTGCTGAAGTCTGAGGCTTAAAGGTGTTTATCTGAAACAGATAGAACTTTACTAAAAATAGGTCTTTTTTTTTCTTGACATGCTGGGGATCGAACCCAGGGCCTTACATATGGTAGGCAAGTTCTCTACCACTGAGCCACATCCCCAGCCCCTAGAAAGGTGAGTTTAAAACATTGCAATAATTAGTTCATTTCATATAGTGAGAGGCTCACTGGGAAAGCCCGCCAAGTGCTGTGTGTACGTACGTCACTATGGACTACGTTATGATGTGAGGCTCTCATGCACCAATAAAAGTATAAAAAAGTGCAATAATTAGTTTATTTCATATAGTAGTCCACAATATATAGAACGTTCTTTTTATTTTTATCCAGAGAGGAAATGTAATAGGCCCATTAATCCCTACATAAAGTAAGTCAAAAAACTCAGCTATGTAGAGTGACTTTAATTAATTTGCCACTAAAAATAATTCCTCTTTGGCATCCTTACCCTGTGTTTGGACCATTTAGTGAGCACACGTGGCAAAGACTACAGTCCTGTTTTTACTTCATGCAGAAGTTTTGCATTCATCCTGAGTTTACTTTCAACTATAACTTTGAATTAAGCTTGGCTTTTCAACTTCTATGAATTGTTTTTAACTAGGAGGAGAGAAGTCAAAGAATGGGTGGGGAGCCACTACTCATGTCAAGTGTTACCACTTTTCTTGCATGCTGATGTATGAGAATATTCATTTGGGGAACATTTGACAAAAGCTCCATCTTTGTGAAATCTACCTCTCAACATCAACCAGCCGAAGAGGAAATGCTTCCGTGTGGGATAACAGCAAAGACTCCTGCTCCTCATTCCCCTGGCTGATTAAGAACACCAAGTCTTTCTTGTGTAATTCAAGTAGAGAGATGGCAAGCATCAATAGCTCAGTCAGGCCACTGTGAAAAACATAAGATATAGAAGATTAAATTCCTTGAAGGTCTTGGATCCAATTAATTCACTAAGTCACATTTCTTCTCACAGGGCCACCGCGTTGTTCTGGAAATCATGATTTAGTGATGTGGCTATAAAATCTGTTAAGAAGATACCTAGAGTTTTAAATGCTCATTAACATGAACATCGACTATCTAGATAAGAACACTTGATAATATGATAGTCATCAAGACTGCATTTTTTTTCAAAAACTTTATAATGGGGTTGAAATGATTTCAAATGTTTCCAAACATTTGGAAACAACTGCCCTTTTTGGACTTGAAGTACAGTTCTAGTTTTATAGGCGCAAAGTTCCACTTATAGAGAAAGAGGAAACTAAGCAATCTTTCCCGCTCGACCTCTCTTCCAAATCACAGTGTCTATTAAAGAAATGTTCTGACAGAAGAGAATACATGTTGATGACAGCATTGAGAATCAACAGCCACTCACAGTAGAAAGACACGCAGGAGCCTTCTTCTGCGTCCTTGGAGCATAACTGTCACCCAAACACAGTCACCCGGGGAAGTCTGCGGTTATTTCTAAGAAGCTGGACTCATTGTCTCCACTAGTTTTCCTTAAAATGTTATGTCCATAAACTGCTACTAAAAACCAAGCACAATCACATGTTCCCCATACAACCTCTCCAGTTGACCTTGGTGGCTTTGTGCAAAGCGTGGGTAGCAGTGAGGCTGGGTGTCCCTTGTCCCTGCAGGCTGTGTGGGGCGGAACCACTCCCCAGCCCTGGGTGGGGGCACAGAGCAGTGGGAGCTAGGTCCTGTCAATCTCCAGGGCCCAAACAGGAGCAGGCTCGCCTGGGAGCCTGGGCAGGTACAGACTGGGCTGCATGGCTTTAGAAACAGGACATCTTCCCATCTCTGTGGGCCATGTGTGGGAGGGGCCACTGCAGCAGACCTGGGCAGGGGTGGCAGGTGACACAGAGGGGTGCACTGTAAGTGGGTTTCACCTGGAAATAGCACCTGGCAAGAGGATCTTAGATAAGGTATGGGGACAGTACGATGCGGACTGTACTCCCCTCTGGAGGGGGCCACGGTCAGCAATTCAGCTCCCTGCACTGGGCTCAGGGCCCCGAGGGATGCAGGATTCCTCAGTAGTGACAGCTTCAGGTGTCTATGGTAGCAGAATGAATTAAGACATAAAATTTTAAAAATAAAAGGGAAACTCTCGTAGTTTTTCCCCTTTCAATATGATGTTGGCTGTGGGCCTATTGTATATTGATTTATGATGTTGATGCCCATCAACAGATGAATGGGTTACAAAACTATGGGATATGTACATACTGGAATTATACGCAGCCATCAAGAACAAAATTACGTCATTTGCAGGGAAATGGATGGAATTAGAGAACATTATGCTTAGTGAGATTAGTCAGTCACAAAAAGTGAAAAGTCAGATGCTCTCCCTAATATGCGGAAGCTAGGGAGAATAGGGCAGAGGAGGGACTCCAGACAAAGATGGAGGAGACCTCAGATGACAAAAGAAGGCAATCTAACCGAGAGAGATGGAGGGGGGAAGAGGGAAACACCCTAATGCACAGGATGTACATACACAAATATATCAAAGTCAACTACTATGCTGAGCACAAGAAGGAGGGAAGGGGGAGGGCGTGGGGATGGGAATCAGGGGAGGGCTCATTGACCGACGTGTGCATGTATACTTCTACCGCCCTGACACCATCAAGATGTATGATTACAATGCACCAATAAATGAATAAATAAAAATAAGAGGGAGAAATAATAATTATCAGCTAGATTAAAAAAATACTAGCAAGAAGAATACAAACAAACCTCAGGTTGTTCTTTCTGGAGAGTTACACAGTGAAATGATGGTAGAACATGATACAAACTAGGCTTTAATGACATCTGTGATTTTCCTTGAATGACTAAGCCTAACATGGGGTGTTATGGTTTGAATCTGGCATGTACCCCAAAGTCTCATGTTGAGAGCATGGTCGCAACCCAGCAAGGTTCAGAGGTGGGGCTTTTAGGCAATGAGTGGGTCGTGAGGGTTCTGATTTCATCAGTAGATTAATCCATTGACAGCTGAATGGACTACTCACAGGTGTGGACCAGGTGGAAGACCAAGCCGCCAAGAGCTGAGCACCTTGCTCCTCCACACCCTTCCGCCATGATGTTCTGCCTCATTTTGGGCCACAGCAATGGAGCTGGCTGACCATGGACAGATACCTCTGAACCCATACTCAAAATAAATCTTTCCTCTTCTACATTGTTCTTGTCAGGTATTTTGCTCGGTCATGGTGGTGAAAAGATAACACAGGTGGGCTTGTGAATATTTGTTAGAGAACTCACTGTATTTTTCTGCATGATTCAAATATGTATAGAATAGCAAAAATGATGTGCATGTAATTGAAAAGAAAATATGAGAATGTGTAGTTTTGACATCATTCTCATATATATATATATATATATATATATATATATATATATATTAAATATATGTGTGGTTTAATTATGTTTCATGGAAAAAGATCCTGAGTTAGAAATAAAAGCCTAAAGAATTTTCTTGTGGAGGAATCCCTAACCACAGGAAACAAGAAAAATCTAACATCCTAACAGAGTTCAAAGATATTCTTGCTGTTTTCTTAAGTTTAGAGTATTTGTGGAAAGTATTTGCCATTTATTACCTATCTGCTCTTGTTTAATTGTAGCAACACTTGTTATTTTTGCTGTGTACTCTAAGACTGGGCCATTAGAAAAAAGGAAATAAGCCGGGCGTGGTGGCGCACGCTTGTAATCCCAGTATTTTGGGAGGCGGAGACCGGAGGATCCGGGTTCGCGGCCAGCCTCAGCTCTCTCTCTTTCTCCCTGTCTCTCTCTCTTTCTCTACCTAGTGAGGCCCTCTGCAACTTCGTGAGACCTGGTTTCAAAATAAAGTATAAAAAAATAGGGCCGGGGGTGTAGCGCGGAGGTAGAATGCCCCTGGGTTCAATCCCCGGTACCGCAAAAAAAAAAAAAGGAAATAAAAAAATGAAAGATGCTATAGATTAGCAAAGGGATGAAGAGATGAATGAAAATACCATGTATCTTAAAACATGAAAACATTGTAACATTTTAAAATAAGTGTTTCCATCTGAAACAGTTTCAAAGGTCTATTGAATTTCACTCTCTTTAGAATTAGAGAAAAGTTATTTATTTAAAAATAACATAAAATTTGACATTTCATCCACAAAGATCTTATTCCATCTTTTTCAGGATTATGCATTTTTTTATTAGGGCAATGTTATCAAAAAAACAAAACGCTGAGTCTTCTCAGGAATGACACTACACTTATATGCTCTTTGAAATTTTAATAAATTTCATATTTTCAGGCAAACATACGAACCAATTTTGGATTACTCTCTTATATAAAAGTTAACAGTATTGTGCAAAAGCAATCCACACAGAACGATGGCATCTCGTTTTATGAGGACAGGGCCACATGTCCATGAATAAATTCATGAAGTCTCACTGCTCTGTGACCCCATATCTACAGTCTGTTTTATCTGGTCCAATCCTCCCTCATTACTGGCATAACAAAAGCAGCCATTCTATTCCGACTCTGATCTTATCTTCCCTGTCAAGGTGAAGTGACTCAAGGGAACCAGGATAATAGTGAGCCCTGCTTTTTCTTTCTTTAAAGAGCCAGTAAACTCTTTTATTTTTGTAGTCTAATAAATTCATTCAAAATCACTGTACCTTCTTTTCCAATAGGGTACTTTCTTAGATTATGCAGCTATACAGGAAAATTGAATTGCTCCTAATTTCAGCTTATTGTTTTGTAAAAATGCCTTTTGTAGTGGATGAAGTCTCATCAACATGCAGAAATTATTCCAATGCTACTCTGAAGATAGGGGCTAAATAGAGGAGTGTCCACAGAGTCCCTGTAAGGTATTTGCAAAGTCAGAGAAAAATCACTGAAAGGCCGCTGAAGGGTCTCTTACTGATAAGACACACAGTATTCCCTTCTTCATCACTCATTTCTGAGTCCTGGCCCCTAGAAGCCTGACAATTCACACCCTACACAGGCTCAAGGATGTTCCTAAGTGCTCAGGATCTCAGGAACACAGGACAATTTGCAGTTAAATCGGTTACCCAAAAGATTTAATCGGAATCAGATAAGTGTGGCAGGTTTACAACAGAGAATTATCACTTATGCTTCTCAAAACTCATAAAAGGAGAGGGATAGAAGAGACAAGTATAAAAATCCACAAGGACAAATGGAAAATGAGGTGACAGGAGACTTTAATGAATCTTTGGAATTCAGGGGAGTGAGGAGAAAGAAGGATTGGTAATTACTTAGAAAACTGGAAATAGTTATTACCTAAGATTTTTCCAGGTGAATGAGGAAAAAGTCCACTTGGAAAGATCTTAGGAAAGGAAATGGAAAAAAAAATTATTTTAACTACATGGATGACCCATGACTTGGAAGCAAAAGGCCAAACCGGAAGGCAGCAGAGGGGTCCCGGACAGTCGAAGACAGTGTGGTTTTTACACCCAGGCTGCTCCTCCCTCTACCTAATGAGCTGGAGTACCGGGCACCTCACGCCCACCTGCCTCACCTCTCTGCTGCTCTTTATTTTTAATTTCTCCTGCACATGTTCAGGACTCAGGGATGCAGTGTACATCTGAAGATGAGGGTGAAGGATGATGAGACCAGAAAAAGAGATATTGAGATTCCCAGGCCCTTACTTACCATTGCCTTGCTAGGAAAGTACTTGTAGCAGAAATGTATGCCTTCAAGAAGAGCACAGAGGAAAAGAAAACTAGCACAGAATAAAACATTAACCGAATGGAAGACAATGACAAGTGGAGTATTTTTTTCCTTCCTTCCTTCCTTCCTTCCTTCCTTCCTCTCTCTTTCTCTCTTTTTTTGTTTTGTGGTACTGGGGATTGAACCCAGAGCCATTCTACCTCTGAGCTACACCCCCAGCCCTATTTTATTTTCTATTTTGAAGCAGGTTCTCACTAAGTTATGGAGGGCCTCATTAAGTTGCTGAGGATGGCTTCAAACCTGCGATCCTTCTGTCTCAGCCTCCCAAGTACTGGGATTACAGGCATGCACTGCTACACACAGCTAAAGTGGGATAATCTTAATGTCATTACCGTCATATTTTTATTTACATTTTTATATAATATTAAAGACATATCTGCAGTAAATAAAATGTATGAAAAGGTAAGAAAGCAAATCTATACGATGTGCATGAATCATATCCAGCTCTATTAAGGAATAGTGCCTATAACTTAGCATCTGTTAGTCTAACAATGTTAAGTGAATGCCTCTTTTCAGCTATTTCAGGTGACTGAGAATATATAATTCAAACTATTATGCCTCCTCCCCCTCAGTATAAGAAAATTTGCGATTAATGATAAACTTTAGGAAACCTTAAGCTTTACTAAATTGAAAAATAAGATTTTCATTTATCGTAATTTTTTAAATTTTTTATAGTACGTGACAAGTATTAGGAAAAATGTGCACCTCTTTAGTGCATTGTTACATCCTGCTTTGTCTCTGAGATGACCTTTTTTTGAAATGATTCAACAATAATACTATTAAGCCTCTATTGATCATCTCACTTGAAATGAAGCCAGAACAATTTTTACAGTGTGATAGCTGAGCCACTAAAGACAGCCGTGTCCTTTGGTTTAGTTGCCATTCGGCATTAATGGTCATGCAAGGAATAGGTGGAGGGAAGAAAACCTGGATAAAGGGTCAAGAAGTCTTATTATTATAAGCATATCTTCGGTGTTTTATTTAAATATGCATTTCAACGGATGATTCTGCAGCCCGACTGTGCTTTAAAATTGCTCTCGACCTCGTATCCTATACATCTTTCTGCCTGCCATGCAGTAATAGTTCCTTGGACTGCTGTTAGAGTGCCCTCGGTGAAATAGAAATGTTGTGATCTCTATAAACAAGGTAAAAAATAAATTAAGATGACACTAAGGAAGCCACAAGTTTATATTACGCCAGAGACAATGGATAGGCAGAAATCAACTTGTCTACCCTCCCTCTGGCTTGGCACGTCCTTAGACACAGCATCGTTTAAATCTCTATCCACCAGCCTGAGGGGCCGAGTGCATTCGCTGACCTGCTTAATCCATCAGCAAATACAGTTTGGCAAATAATAAGAGGAGGAAAACTGCATGAGCTTTTAATTTGATTTCACAGTTTTTCACAATGATTAATTCATTTCTAACAGCATGTTACGTCTGAGATTTACTTGGTTACTAAATAATGTAATGTGTCAAAGAATAGAATTAATATCGCTTGTGCAGAATGCCATAAAATGCTAAGAGGTACTTTTGTCCTATTTTTTATTTTCCCCCCAGGACACAAAAGAGGAGTAGGTAAAGCCACCAACCAAAGTGAGAACCCATCTGTCAGCATCGGCTTCCCCTGGATAAGGGTAACCACATCATCTAAAACCAGCCTTTCGGTAAGCAGACGCCTGACTTGCTGAGGCATTTTGGTGAATATTTGGTATTTATACTTCTTCATAAAAATTTAAAGTAAACTTATAACATAGAATGGTTTATAGATAAAACGTTTTTCAAATTATTTTATTTTTCTCTGATGCCAGAATAAAATCAGAAGAACAAAAGTTTCAAAATTTATTTTCGGGGTAGAACTTTCTACATCACAATAATGGCTCTATTTTAGCCATACACATGTGAAAAAAAGTACTGACTTTTTTCAAAAATTTCTTCACTTGTAGTGAAATTCCTGCTAATAGCAGAGAAAATGTTCAAAGTTAAATTTTACCTGTATTTTAGGGAGAGATGCTTCCTATGTTAAGAGCATGGAAATACCAAGAATATAGATTTTTCACTTGGGTGACAATGGGTAACCTTTTAAAATATTAACTATAAGTTCAAACATAGTTTTCTCAACACTTTCAGACAAGAGAAATAGTGCTTCAGGTTAGCTAACAAGAACATGTGTGTGTGTGTGTGTGTGTGTGTGTGTGTGTGTGTGTGTTGCCGAAACTGAACCTCAGTGCCTTCTACCTCCAAGCTATACCCCCAGCCCTTTTGATTTTTATTTGGAAATAGGGTCTCATTAAGTTGCTGGCAGCCTCACTAAGTTGCTGAGGCTGGCTTTGAACCTTCAATCCTCCTGTCTCAGCCTCCCAAGTACTGGGATTACAGGTGGGCAACACCACACCCAAATAACAAGGACATTTTAAACAGTATCTTCCCATTATATCCACCTATGTATATATAGAGGTAAACTGCAAATGGAAATCCTTCCCTTAATTTTCTCTTCCACTTCCACTGTAGGATAATGGCTGCCATTTTTTTTCTTATGAGAGGAAATTGTTGTCTGGAAGAGGTCAAGTAACTTGTCCCTGTGCAGTTAGGAAAAGGAAGAGCTGGCATTCAAGCCCATGTTAGACTCACCCCAAAGACTCTGCTATGGACTAGTCAGTATTGCTCCTATATGATGGGGAAGTATCAGTCATACTTTCAATGACAAGATTTTCAATGACAACATATGCTAAAAATTGTTATCATACTGAAAAATCTTTAAATTATTCAAAAAATGCTCTCCCACTGATATGGTTCGCATGTTTTTCCTTCTCTAAAATACATGTTGTTGCTTCATCCCAATACAACAGGATGAAGAGTGGGGCCTATAGGAAGGCTTCTCCCTGAGGAAGAGGATTAAGTCTCTTAATCATAACACTTTTTCTTCTCTACAGTCTGACCTCTCTGAACAAAGTTTAACTGAACTCAAACCATGTGATTTTAACTAATAGATGCTTTTCATAAATACTGTTTGTAAATGTACAGATTTTTTAAAGGTAGCATTAAATTCTATAAAGTTATCAAGGAACAACTATTTTGTTTTTCATATTACAAAAAGAGAAAATAAAACTTAAGGTCAGAAACTGCAAAGTGCTTGCTCTAAATATTTAGTTATTTAACTCAAGCTGCTTCTTTTGAAAATATCTAAAAAATTAAATGAATAGACTTCTTGACACTTTTTTATAACAACTTAATATTTCCAATAGCTCATTTTTTATATATTTTCTATCTTTGATCTTTAGATTTTATATTTTTTCAGTTTCCAAATCTGTTAGATATATCCACATAAATGTAATACATGTAGAACAAACCAATACTCTATCAGCTAACGATAACTTCATGTGCCAAGGCATATTACCACTATCTGTATAGCATTGTTTTATAACCAACAAGCCACATATATTTTAAACCAAATATTGAAATTAGGCACAAGTCCAAAGACCTGAAATCCTTAACAAATTATCAGTAGAATAAATCAACTATAACAACCCAAAACACTCTTTTAGAAACATACTGTTTATGATAAAACATCAATAATAACAAGAAATTATTCATGAATAGCTTTTAAAATGTATCACCTTATTTCATTTGATTTTGTAACAAATAGAATATCTACTTCATCAAAATCCTAAAAAGTAGACAAAGCATGTACACAAGGACCTGGGAAAAATTATCTTCCATTGTGAATCCAGGTCTTCTGGTTTGGGGGCCTCAGCTCTTTGCATACACATATGAAATGTCTTTAAACTATCCTGATTTTCAGTCAGTTTCTCTGTGCTCATTATCTTGAGGTTTTAAGAGACAAAACTATCTAATCTATTGCATGGTTTATTAAAACTTGTAATCATTGTGTTCAAGATACAGAAGATAAATCTGAACACATAGTCTTCATTTTTATAGGGAGTACAGTTATTGAAAATGGACTTAGGATTCTAGAGTATATTTCAGAAATTAATACAAAAAGTTACCTTGGTGGGTAAGTATATAAACTGATTTCCAGAACATTACAGACTGTGCCTTAGTGTATTTAAAAATGTTTTTATTATTTATACTGAGTGTTTTGTTTGGGGATACAGTAAAACCAAGGTTTTTTTTTCATTTGTGATTCTATTAAAGAAATGTCAATGAACATTGGATGCCACTCTTCTAAAACATATGATTGTGACACACAAAATTCCTCCTCCAGTCTTGATAGTAACCTGCAGAAATAACAAATGCATCTATTTGTAAGTTTGCTCCATATTATAATAAGTTGATGAAGTGGAACTGAATTTAAAGCATAAAGGAAGCTCTGTTAATATATCTGGATATAACCATTACTAATATTCTAGGCACATATCTTGTGTGCACAAGTGTTTTCATGACTAAAGATTTTCTACCTCTGAGTTTCATGTTTAAAAATAAATAGGACTTTTAAAAATGCTGCTACCCTGATGTGTATCAAAATGTAAAATTACAATGCACCAATAAATGAATATAAAAAATAAAAGTCAAAAAATCTGAAAAAATACTTATCTTACTGTATACACTACTTCTGCATGAAGAGCTTCAATGAAAAGAATTTGCGTGTCCATTCCAGTTTGTTTCCAGGTTTTGTATTTGAATCTCCTTTTGCACAAGTATCTATGGTAAACATCCAGGGGTAGCATTGCCAGAGCAAAGAGTGATCCAACTTATCAAATTGTTTTCCAAGACTAGAGCAATTCACACTGGCACCAACACTACATGAGAGTTCTTTTCAGTCTGTACCCTTGCCAATACCTTATTCTAATGTAGTGAATGTAGATTGGCATTTCAGTGTGTCCCCTGGTTAGTACTGATATAACATCATTTTAAATGTCTTTTTGGTTATAGATTTCTTTCATGAAGTGCTTATTCAAGTCTTCTGATGTGTCACTACAGTTGGTCTGTTTTCATATTGGGATCTTTTATAGATCAGTATTGTAGATATCAATTCACTGTTGGCTATATAGCTAAAAATTGGTTTTCTCAATACATGTTTTCTTTTTTTCTTCATTGTATCTGTTAATCAAATAAAATTTACATTTAATAAAACAGAAATTAACCTTTAAAATTTACATTTAAGGCTTTTTATGTCTCAAGAAAAAAATACTACATAAGATCATAAATATTCTCCCCCATAATTTTCTGAACAATAGCTTGGAATTGTTCACTTAAAGTAATAATGAGGGTAACCATCTCTGTTTTTCTTGGGCTTTCTTATTTTATGCCTGGTGTGTAGGATATTTTATTATACCTCTCTCTCTCTCAACAGCATCCCAGTTTGGATAATCAAATAGATGGGCACCCCACCTATAACATAAAGGGTGTTGCTTTTTGTTTATTGTAAGGTTGGAATCTGTATTAATAATTTTTTTTCTGGGTAATGAACAATCAAAATGTAAGTGGTGTCCAACAGCAAACTGTTTTTATTCAGAGGTCTGTGGCTTGGTTCTGGCTTTCCATGTTTGTGTTGTGGCTTAGCTAGGCTTAGTGAGGCTTGGCTCCAGAATGAAAATTTGGTTCTGGTCTGTTTTACATTGACCTCCATCCTACAATTCAGATGGAGAAAACCCACATTCTATTGTAACTAAAGTAACTTGAATAGCCAACATGAATAGCAGCGGAGCAGAGAGATGTATTCTGTCACCTTGGAAGCTTTGGCCGGGTCGGACAGGGAAAGAACTGCAAGGCAGATCGGAAGAGAACTATATTCAACAGGGTCCAGTTTTATTGACAAGTTTCTGTATGGATATCATTACTTGCTTCTATATGGGTATGGGTATCCAGTGTACCCATTAACATTTGTTTATAATACCACCCTTTCTCCTGCCACTCTACTGTGATACCTTAGTCATATACAAATGCCTATAAGCATGAGTTTGTTTTGAAAAAAATCTATTCTATTTAGTTGATATGTATGTTTATCCTGAAGTCAAATCACCCAGGTTTTTGAAGTATAATATACAGACAATAAAATTTGCCAATTTTTAGTGTCTAGTTTGATGAGATTGAGCAACTGAATTAATCATGTCATTGTCATCACAATCAAGAAATAGAACATTTATATCACAACAAAAAAGTTCCTCATGCCCCTCTGTAGTAATTATCGTTCTCTGAATCCCTGCCTATCATAGCCATTGATTTCTTTCATTTCATAAGAATTTTCCTTTTTTAGAGTTTAATATAAATTGAAACATATAGAATGTTGTGTTTTGTGTTAGACTGCTTTTACTTAATAAAGTGTTTTTCAGACTTGGCCCAAGTAATTGTAGGCATAAATACTTCATTATTTATATCATTATATATTCCATTTTATCGATACAGCATGATACTTTATTTACCAGTTAATTGACACCTACATTATATATTGGTTTGATAAGGCTGCCATAACACAGAGTCACAAAGTGTACTATTGCAAGAGTCACACGCCCTAACCTAGCCCAAGAAAAGGTCAAAATTCAAAGTACAGTTTCTACTGAATGCCTATAACTTTCACACCATCAAAAAAATTGAAAACTCATAACTCACATCACCACTGTGAGTTAAGAATCTTCTGTATTGGTATTTTGTTTAGAATGTTTGTTTCTGTGTCAGCAAGAGTACTGGCAGGTCATTTTTGTTTTATTATGTTATTCTGTCCTGTGGTGTTGATGTCTTATTAGCTTCAAAAATGTCTTTGGTGACTATACTCTGTTATCTTTCCTAATAAATATTTAAGCTGATGAGTTATAATGTTTTAATATCAATTGCAAAGACAACACTAACTAAAGCATGGAGCACTGAAATTTGAATCCTAAAACCCACCCTGGCCACAGCAGAAGCTCACACTCTGCACATCCTTTTGAGCCTCAAATGCCAGGACTTCTCCATTTGTGAGTCAATACATTGGAGCCTGATGAGGACAAGGAATAGCATTTTAGTAACTCTCTACTATGCCATAATCAGTTACCATAAATTTACTGCCTTACAGTTCTGGAAGTAAGAAGTCCAAAGTCAGTTTCACAGGGTAAAACTTACAGTGCCAACCAATGCTAGGGGAGTATCTGATCCTTATCTCTTCCAGCTTCCAGGGGTCAAATCACTTCAACCTCTGCTTCTACTACACTATTTCTTTATTTCCCTTTGAGTTTCCTGTTACAGGGGTCCTTGTGATTACATTGGTTCCCCAGATATCTTCTCATCTCAATATCCATAACTTAATCACACCTGCAATGTCCCTTTTTCTATCTAAGGCCAAATATTCACAGATCCTGGGGATTTGGATTTGGGCATCTTTAAGGGGACATTATGGAGCCTGCCAACGTCTTCCTCTGGCTCTCCAATACTCACATCCATCCCACATGAAAAATTCATTCACTCCATCTCAAGGTCCCCCAAAGTCCCAAATATTATCATCTAAATCATCTGCATTAGGTCCAGGTGAGGCTCTGAGAATCATGTATCCTGGGCAAAATTCCTCTCCATTTGTGAACCTTTCCTAGGAAACTAAAAAACAAATTACTTGCTTCCAAAATAACAATGGTAGGCTACTGTGAGGTTACCAGCTATAGACATTCTTGTTCTAAAAGGGAGGAAATGACGAGTCCTGAGTCTAGCGATTAGCATCTATACTTCTAACTTTTCAAGGCAATCTAGGTTTTTCCTATCCTGCTCTTCAAAATTCTTTCAGCTTCTGTTCACTACCCAATTCCAAAGGTACTTCCAGATTCTTTATCCTTGTTGTCATTTATTATAACAGCAACCCACTTCTAAGTACCAAAATTGTTCTCTGTTTCTGATGGAAGCTGTAACTACAAACTCAGTGATTTAAAAGTACACACATTTTATAGTTATGGAGGGTAGAAGTCTATCATAAAACACAGTGGTCGACAGAGCTGTGCTCCTTTCTGATGGCTCTAGAAGAGAACCTATTTCCTTGCCCCATTCGGCTTCCACAGACTGCTCACACTCCATGGCTCATGGCCTCCTTCCATGTTCACAGCCATCCCTTTTGATCGCTCCTTCTACCGTTCTGCCTCCTGCTCTGGCTCAGACACTCGTGCCTGCCCTTTTCGCTTGTAGGGATCCTCCTGGTTTCACGGAGTGCAACATGATACTGCAAGATAATCTCCCCATCTCAGGATCCTTAACTTAATCACTGCTGCCAAGTCTCTTTGCCATGTAAGGAAACATTCACAAGACCCAGGGGGCAGGACGTGGGCATCTGGGGGTGGCCACTCTTCTGCCGGTAATGGCATTCCTGAGCTAAGTCTTCCTCCCTTTGCCTTGTGGGTCCATGGTCTGGGAAGCTGTTGCATATGGGCACACTCTGGTGAGCCCTGTCCACACACATAGAGCTATGTCTCAGATATTCAACTCGAAGTAGAACAGAGTATGAAAAAAGAAAACAAAAATTATCACAACAAAGGAAACCCTTAGTCGCTATCCAATTGATTATTATTAACTGTGAAAAGCCACAGAAGATTCATCATACACATAAGGAGGAAACCTTCCCTCCTCTCAGTTGATTTTTCTCGGGTATTTTGCCACAGAGAGGAGAAGCTGACAAATGATTATTTCCCAGAGTATATAATAAGAGTAAAAGGTTACAATGAAATAGGTATCCCAAAGAACCTCTCCCATGACTGCGATGAGTAGACATCCCAAAGAACCTCTCCCATGACTGCGATGAGTAGACATCCCAAAGAACCTCTCCCATGACTGCGATGAGTAGACATCCCAGGAGGATTGCTCTCTGATAATCCAAGAAATAAACTGATCTACATTAGAATGATAATTCAGCAGACTCCAGGAAGAGAAGAAATCAGATTGAACTGAACAGAAGGACTATCTTAATTGTGTGCAAGGAAAGCACACAGAACCCGGAGACATATTCTTGCCTAAGGCAATAAACATGTTTAGGACTCCAAGGTAAACAAATAACAAAGGGATCATGCAGGAACTGGAGAACATATGTAAAATTGCAGTGCGATTGTGCAGGGCTGTTGTCCTTTCCATTGTATGCTCTTCCATGAGAGCCACAGGAAGCAGTGCTCCCTGGATTACAGAGGAAAGCCTGGAGGAGATTTATCTGTACGATCTCATGCCCATAGTGTTCCCATTTCGTAATGGTCAGCACTGGTGTGAGATTAGCAAGGTGGGCAAGAAGATTAATCCCTATGCAGCAGGGGGCAGCTGGGGCGGGGAGAGGAGTAGGAATAGACAGCAGGTGGGAATTTTTGCTAATGGCTTCCCAGCAAAATCTGGAACAGAGAGGTTCTTGCCCAGCTCTCTAGCATGGCTTCTGCATCCTCGCTCAAATTATATTGTATATGTTCAATATCCAGCTGATAATTTGAAACAATGCACAGATAATAATGCACTTATAAAGTATAAGCTTGGAATTCTACTTCACACCTGGGAAATGTTTTCAGCATATAAACTAAACCTTTAGCTTTCTAATTAAGAGTTATTGCCTGGTCAAATCTTTAAAGCTAGCATGAGGAATCATGACTTTCAAGATTTTAAAGAGAAGGTAGCAGATGTTTAACATGAAATAGCATAGAGACCTAATGTACAACATGAGGACTATATTTAGTAAAAGTATATTAAGAATTTTTGTAAAATAAGTAGATTTTAAAGAAATGTAATTTTGTATGTATAATTCATATATAAATTTATATATGTGTAATTTTCATGTAAATTTATGTGTATAATTCTGCTTCACTATAGAAACTACTATCTGTAAGTAACCCATAATATCATGTTGTAAATCTCAACTATACCAAAGAAAATTTATTTAAAATGTTCAAAAATATTTAAGTCCCAGCTTCCAAATTGAAGTCATTGTATTTTTTTGAGAAACCTGAGATAAAAAGCTCAATATCTCCATTTATTTTTGCAGTCTCCTTTATCTTATAATATTTTTATTCTTTGTACCTCTGCCTTGTCTTATTATATTGTCTTATTCAGAATTAAATTACACAAATACAGTTATATTGCTGAACAAACTTTTGTCAATAGTACCTCCTGTAACTGAAGGGCTATAATTAATTCACTTACTAAAATCTAAATCCCTTTTTATTTTTTCCCAAAAGAAAAGAGCTGTCAAAATAAGCATAAAGGGTTTGACAGCTTTAGTCTTCTCAATATGTCAATGCAAGAATTGTAAACTGCTGTCAGATTTTACTGCTTCTGAAACTGATAGAACTGGTATTACCAAGATCAAGTACTATGAGAAACTGTCATGTTTCAAGATACCATGGAAATGAATATAGAGAGAAAAAGTAAGCACAATAGCACCGAGGAGATTAGATCAGCTAAACATTCTAAAAAGTTAACACTTCATATGCAGGATCACAAAGTTTAAAGAGCTGATTTGCAAAGTACATAGTCTATTATTACTAGAATCCACACAAAAGGAGGCTCTACAAAAACTCTTAGGTTTGACAGTAGAGAAGCAGACTGAATTCCATTGCTCCAATGGTGCATTTCTTCTTCTTCTTTTTTTTTTTTTTTTGCGGTACCAAGGATTGAATGTAGGGGCGTTCTACCTCCGTGCTACACCCCCGGCCCTATTTTTTTATACTTTATTTTGAAACTGGGTCTCACGAAGTTG